>CM034352.1:113317213-113534465 GCA_019925275.1 Mytilus edulis | reverse complement strand
TCGTCCCTCTTTTACTACACATCGCGGTAAAATCGACTCCATGGTCGATAACTGCTTTTTGTGTTTCCACATTTTTCGTTACAAGGGGGGGGGGGGGGGGTAAGAGGGGTCCTGATCCCGAAATCCCCGGCTTAAAAACACGAAATCCCGAGGTCCCGAATTTAAATAAAGTTAAATCCCGGATCCCGAAATTTGAAAAAAAGAATTCCCTGATCCCGAAGTGGTAAATCCCGAAATCCCGAGCTTAAAAACACCCGAGTCCCGGAGTCCCGATAAAGGTCCTATCCCCCCTCTTACAACAATTAAAAAATATTCAAATATTCCATTCTTGTTGTACAGGTTGTATAAAAAAAAAAGATGTTTGTAACATACTCTTATGAGTGGACTAAACACCAAATGTGTGTAAGGGGGGTTAGATGGGGGGGGGGGGGGGGGGGGCTTTTGAAAGTGACAACGGCAAAATAAATTTTCTATAGCGTCTATATATATATACTGATGAACTATGTTTTTCTTCACTTTTTATTTTAATTTTTCTTTTGGGGGGGGGGGGGGGGGGGGGTAATATTTTAACTAGATAAAAAAAAAACTACAAATATTTCTTAATTGATTTCATGCAAATGTCAAGTTTAGAGAATGAGTTCAATTTTATGTAACTTTGGATGGAAAATGGATTAAAGAGGGGGCCAAGTTGACATGGAATTACTTTTTTACCATGTGCTATATATTTATAAATGATGGGCATAAATTATCGTCAGAAATTGTCTATGTCGGCTATAGATCTATATGTCGCCGTTACAACATTAAGAGATATGCATATGCCACACAGTTGAAACATATCTAAATATATTTTTTTGTGTCATATAGCGACATTGCTTAATATTGGAAATTATCGTAGACTAATCATTGACTGCCAGAGGAAAAGAATTTAGAGTCTTTTTGTTATTCCATTCAATACACATGTTTTCATGGTCTCTGTCTGTGACACAGTTGTATCAAAATAAATTATAAATATACAATGTAAATTCATTTATTCCCAATGCCCTTTGCATTAGAAAGTGATGGAGTGGATATTGCTGAATAAAGTTTGAGAGTCTTTAAACTTCAATAGTACAAAGAAAACTGCATATACTATAGGGTAGTCAACTTTCTCAACACTAACTCAATGTAGTTCATAAAGTTCTTTCGATAAAACAAACAAATATTGGTGATAGATTGTCAGCTGCCATCACATATTGACAAAACTTTTTTTGTTTTGATTTTAATATGTTGCGCATTTACGCATGAATTCTAAATTTTGCATGTAATTGGAACTTTCAAAAGTTTTGAAATAGAAAAATATAATCCTACCTTTCGTTTCTTGTATTTGATAATGTGTTGATGAAGAAAAGTTAGGAATGTAAAACAAAAATATCCCAATCCATATACATATCTCCATATTGTCAACTACATATATGATTCAACTATACGAAACAGCTGGCAGTTCAGTTTATTGATCTGAGAACATTATCAAATGTTGGCAATATATAAAACATGTGACATTACAAATAATCACAAGTGTGTACTGCATAAATTTTGTATCACAAAGTTTTGTTGAATTCTAAAGAGGTATTTTGTAACAAAACAGAAGAATTGTATTTTTTTTTTAAACATAAAAAAATATTTTATTTTATTTTTCTGATAAAAATGAAAAAGAAGATGTTTAAACCTTAAAAATTTACAATTACTAACTATAGTGTCGCAATAGTCCCAATAATAAAATATCTAGGCTGGTTTAACTTTACCAGAGACATGTATAGCATTAGAGCATAATTCTTATACGTCTCTTACTCCCCCGGAGCACCTGAGATCACCCCTAGTTTTGGTGGGGTTCGTGTTGCTTATTCTTTAGTTTTCTAAGTTGTGTCTACATGTGTACTTTTGTTTGTCTGTTTGTCTTTTTCATTCAAGTTTAGCCATGGCGTTGTCAGTTTGTTTTCGATTTATGAGTTTGACTGTCCCTTTGGTATCTTTCGTCCCTCTTTTACTACACATCGCGGTAAAATCGACTCCATGGTCGATAACTGCTTTTTGTGTTTCCACATTTTTCGTTACAAGGGGGGGGGGGGGGGGTAAGAGGGGTCCTGATCCCGAAATCCCCGGCTTAAAAACACGAAATCCCGAGGTCCCGAATTTAAATAAAGTTAAATCCCGGATCCCGAAATTTGAAAAAAAGAATTCCCTGATCCCGAAGTGGTAAATCCCGAAATCCCGAGCTTAAAAACACCCGAGTCCCGGAGTCCCGATAAAGGTCCTATCCCCCCTCTTACAACAATTAAAAAATATTCAAATATTCCATTCTTGTTGTACAGGTTGTATAAAAAAAAAAGATGTTTGTAACATACTCTTATGAGTGGACTAAACACCAAATGTGTGTAAGGGGGGTTAGATGGGGGGGGGGGGGGGGGGGTTTTGAAAGTGACAACGGCAAAATAAATTTTCTATAGCGTCTATATAATATACTGATGAACTATGTTTTTCTTCACTTTTTATTTTAATTTTTCTTTTGGGGGGGGGGGGGGGGGGGGGGGGGGGGTAATATTTTAACTAGATAAAAAAAAAACTACAAATATTTCTTAATTGATTTCATGCAAATGTCAAGTTTAGAGAATGAGTTCAATTTTATGTAACTTTGGATGGAAAATGGATTAAAGAGGGGGCCAAGTTGACATGGAATTACTTTTTTACCATGTGCTATATATTTATAAATGATGGGCATAAATTATCGTCAGAAATTGTCTATGTCGGCTATAGATCTATGTCATTTTCTTATGATTATTTTTTATCCAAAGGAGAAATATATTACCTGTCACATGACATCATAAAAACAAAATGGTGGAACACTTCCGAGTTACCTGTACAAATTTCTAGTGCAAACTATGGTTTAACCGGACAGAAAATACACATTCGTAGTAAAATGGTTCAGTTCAAATTAATAGTATACACGTTAGTGTCATATTTCTGAAAAATCTGTTAAAATAAGATAACTGTTTAATATCTCAGTACAAAAAGGGGGGATAGCTGACACATACAGACAGTTTCCTGACATGGAACTATAAATGTCCTTTCATTTCTCGTTCTTTTGTTATATTTTTTATTGTAATTTTTTTTTTTTAAATTCAATGCAACATTTTTTCATTGAAGTTGAGAACATCGTTTGGTCTCATCTGATGATTACGCAATTAGATTATTAGTCACAGGTGCCAGACAATATTTTTTTTTAAATATTTTATATGTACATAATATGTATTTAGTAAAATCAGTGTACTCTTAGCTCCATAATAAGCATGATTGAATGAACAAGGAGAGGTACACTGTAAAAGGAGTGGATCTAAGGGCGAGTAATCCTAGTTAAGGTTCATCATAAGGAATTGAAAAATATGGCCGTGTTTACACCTCCAAAATTACTCTGAGTACAGACAAACTGGTACATCCAGGAAAGTTTTAAGGCATGGCAGGAACTAGATATATAAAAGTTATATGAAGTCTACGTTTCAGAAAATTAAAAACTTACCTGGATTTTGATGTTCATTTTTTTCCAGTCTGCAGAAGATAGCAAATTAAACAAACACCCGAGTTTCATTTGATACGGTCCACTCAGTTTAAACCTGCTAAATCACCTATTGTTTACAGGTGTCTATTGTCCATCTATTGTCCATTTAAATCAATACTACTCACAACATTGATTATATGAGGGGAGCTTCTCAATCGTTTTCACTACTTAGTTAATTTTTGCACCTTCTGCAGGAACGAAAAAAAATGGATAGCAAAATCTAGAAAAGTTTATAATTTTCTGAAACATAAAATGCATTTAAAATTTATATATCTAGTTCCTGCCATCCCTTAAAACTGTTGCAGGTGTATAGGTTAGTCTGTACTCAGAGTAAAATTTGGGGTGTAAATACGGCCATTTTAGCCAAAAGGTTATGATGAACCTTAATAGACCACTTTTCGAGTTTGTCCTTCACTGGAAAAAAGTCATCAATTATGTGTGCCTTTATGATGTCATTTACCAGAAAGAGGGGATCTCATCTATCCCTGCACTAACGTTCATCAAGGGTCTTTAAGTGATCATCATTATGCAGGATAAACTAGAAATAATGTTTGTTCCGTCTGTACTTAATCACAACTCCCTAATCATTGCTAATGACAGCAAGGCTGATAGTCAATTTTAAAAATTCAATTTGCCGAATAATTGGTGCAATATA
Organism: Mytilus edulis; assembly: GCA_019925275.1. Taxonomy (NCBI): domain Eukaryota; kingdom Metazoa; phylum Mollusca; class Bivalvia; order Mytilida; family Mytilidae; genus Mytilus; species Mytilus edulis. The sequence goes on along the minus strand of CM034352.1, from coordinate 113,530,221 downwards.
GCATCATAGTTTTCCAACCAGTCTTTAAACAATTAATAGAACTTTGTATATATTCATATATAAATTGCAGCTTCTTTACTTACAGATATGAAAAACAGGTTTAGTAAAATCCCCCTGACAGCATGAAGAGATTTGCTTTCACATGTAAGTACACAACTTTCACTTTATGGTTACATTACAATATTTAACATAAATATGACATTCTTCCTAAAATGGGAACAGTAAGAAACCATGAATGAAATACATGTACACAATTTAAAATATTATTATGTAAGCGATTAAAGCTTCCCTCATATTTTTTTGTTCAAACAAAAATATTTTTCTCATTAAACCATAAACCTTTCTGACAGAGCATATTTCGTTACAAAATATTTATTTAAGCATTTCAAAGTGGCTTGAAAGTTGTGGTCAGTGACTTGTTTAAAGACTTGAAAAAAGTTGACGGAAAGATGATGCTTCAGTGACTTATAAAAAACTTTGTAGAATATGACTGAGACAGACAAACATCAATCAAATATCTTTACTTAAAAATATGAAAATCATATGAAAAACAATGTGAAATGGGTTCCATTATAAATAACCATCTGTCTCTTGGAAAAAAAATCTTTTTTTTTTAGTCTCATTTTGGAGGTTTGAAAATTTGATACATATGATACTTACATTAGTAAAAATGTTAGAACAAATTTTCAGGCTTTGTATAAGAGAAAAGATTGTATAACCTATGTACATGAATAAATAAATAATTTTCCTTACTTGTATCTTCAGGTTACTTGGTTTATACAACTGCTGTAATATCTGTTGTGACATCACAGTATGGTAAGTATGGATGATAGATTTGTAGGACTACATAGATAACTAAAGACAAGCACAGACATGTTTCTGTACTTGTGACTGATACAAAAATGTCATGTACATGTAGTGGGATTAAAAGGGTACCACCCAACTGACAGTGTTCTCCCCAGATATTTCGTTTAGGATCCTTGTAAAAAGGGGAAATTGAAATACCATCTTAATTCTAAAAAATAAAGAATCACATCTATAACATGATCTTTAAGAAAACCACTTCAGATAGCATCACATTACCATGATGCTAAAAGGCCCTGGGAAGAACACTGTCAAAACGTTGACTAAATAGAATTAACTTGTTTGATTTTTATAGAATTGAGAAAAATTATTAACTTTGACCTGGTGACCAAAATGTAAAATTTAAAGAAATTTGAACCACTAAATGGAATAATTCACTGGATACAAAATGTATATAGCAATTTGAAAAACACTTATGTTAATCAATGAGAAGCTTGATTTCTCTTTACAAATACATATGATTAAAACATTCAGCTGATTTTAAAAGCACTCAGCCATCTTTCTCTTGTATCATTCATATACTGATATAACAAAAAGCTGACATCTAGCCTTACATTTTGAACTTTTTTCTTTACAGATTATGGTGACATAGATGTTTCAGCAGTTAATAGACTTTCTTTACGTAATGAAGGAGACACAGGAACAGTAGTATTCAAGGGAGAAGTAACAGATAAAACCAGTCCATCTGTCTTACGTATTCAGTCAAAACCAAATTGCTACATGTCTATCAAACCTAAAACAACATTTAAATTTAACAACAATTGTTTTTGGACTCATCCACCTCAAGCATGCATGAATGGGTAAGTTATTGTTTTGAGTAATATGAACATGAATACACTATACTGCTATAAGTCAATATTTTACATAACAAAAAGACAAACAAATAGTCCACAAAAAACTACATTGTAACATTTATTAACATAAAAATCACTAAAGACGAATTATCTTTTTGAATGAATTATAGAAAAGAAAGGGTATGGGGTATAAATGTTGAATTATAGAAAAGAAAGGGTATGGGGTATAAATGTTGAATTATAGAAAAGAAAGGGTATGGGGTATAAATGTTGAATTATAGAAAAGAAAGGGTATGGGGTATAAATGTTGAATTATAGAAAAGAATGGGTATGGGGTATAAATGTTTTCAATGATGACACAAAATAGGTCCATAAAAAGCAAAAATAAAACACAAAAAAGCAAAGGAAGAGTGAGACCTTCAACACAGAGAAAAATCTCTGACATCTCTGAAAATTGAGATGTTCCTAGCATTAACTGTCATAATTTAGCCTGAGATGTCCCTAGCATTAACTGTCATAATTTAGCCTGAGATGTCCCTAGCATTAACTGTCATAATTTAGCCTGAGATGTCCCTAGCATTAACTGTCATCATTTAGCCTGAGATGTCCCTAGCATTAACTGTCATAATTTAGCCTGAGATGTCCCTAGCATTAACTGTCATAATTTAGCCTGAGATGTCCCTATAGCATTAACTGTCATAATTTAGCCTGAGATGTCCCTTTAGCATTAACTGTCATAATTTAGCCTGAGATGTCCCTAGCATTAACTGTCATCATTTAGCCAGAGATGTTCCTAGCATTAACTGTCATAATTTAGCCTGAGATGTCCCTAGCATTAACTGTCATAACTTAGCCTGAGATGTCCCTAGCATTAACTGTCATCATTTAGCCAGAGATGTTCCTAGCATTAACTGTCATAATTTAGCCTGAGATGTCCCTAGCATTAACTGTCATAATTTAGCCTGAGATGTCCCTAGCATTAACTGTCATAATTTAGCCTGAGATGTCCCTAGCATTAACTGTCATAATTTAGCCAGAGATGTCCCTAGCATTAACTGTCATAATTTAGCCAGAGATGTCCCTAGCATTAACTGTCATAATTTAGCCAGACAATCAATATTAGAAGTGAAAGTTGAGATGTCCCTAGCATTAACTGTCATAATTTAGCCTGAGATGTCCCTAGCATTAACTGTCATAATTTAGCCTGAGATGTCCCTAGCATTAACTGTCATAATTTAGCCTGAGATGTCCCTGGCATTAACTGTCATAATTTAGCCTGAGATGTCCCTAGCATTAACTGTCATAATTTAGCCTGAGATGTCCCTAGCATTAACTGTCATAACTTAGCCTGAGATGTCCCTAGCATTAACTGTCATAATTTAGCCTGAGATGTCCCTAGCATTAACTGTCATAATTTAGCCTGAGATGTCCCTAGCATTAACTGTCATAATTTAGCCAGAGATGTCCCTAGCATTAACTGTCATAATTTAGCCAGACAATCAATATTAGAAGTGAAAGTTGAGACGCCCTAGCATTAACTGTCATAATTTAGCCTGAGATGTCCCTAGCATTAACTGTCATAATTTAGCCTGAGATGTCCCTAGCATTAACTGTCATAATTTAGCCTGAGATGTCCCTAGCATTAACTGTCATAATTTAGCCTGAGATGTCCCTATAGCATTAACTGTCATAATTTAGCCTGAGATGTCCCTATAGCATTAACTGTCATAATTTAGCCTGAGATGTCCCTATAGCATTAACTGTCATAATTTAGCCTGAGATGTCCCTAGCATTAACTGTCATCATTTAGCCAGAGATGTTCCTAGCATTAACTGTCATAATTTAGCCTGAGATGTCCCTAGCATTAACTGTCATAACTTAGCCTGAGATGTCCTAGCATTAACTGTCATCATTTAGCCAGAGATGTTCCTAGCATTAACTGTCATAATTTAGCCTGAGATGTCCCTAGCATTAACTGTCATAATTTAGCCTGAGATGTCCCTAGTATTAACTGTCATAATTTAGCCTGAGATGTCCCTAGCATTAACTGTCATAATTTAGCCAGAGATGTCCCTAGCGTTAACTGTCATAATTTAGCCAGACAATCAATATTAGAAGTGAAAGTTGAGATGTCCCTAGCATTAACTGTCATAATTTAGCCTGAGATGTCCCTAGCATTAACTGTCATAACTTAGCCTGAGATGTCCCTAGCATTAACTGTCATAACTTAGCCTGAGATGTCCCTAGCATTAACTGTCATAATTTAGCCTGAGATGTCCCTAGCATTAACTGTCATAATTTAGCCTGAGATGTCCCTAGCATTAACTGTCATAATTTAGCCAGAGATGTCCCTAGCATTAACTGTCATAATTTAGCCAGAGATGTTCCTAGCATTAACTGTCATCATTTAGCCTGAGATGTCCCTAGCATTAACTGTCATAATTTAGCCTGAGATGTCCCTAGCATTAACTGTCATAATTTAGCCTGAGATGTCCCTAGCATTAACTGTCATAATTTAGCCAGAGATGTCCCTAGCATTAACTGTCATAATTTAGCCAGACAATCAATATTAGAAGTGAAAGTTGAGATGTCCCTGGCATTAACTGTCATAATTTAGCCTGAGATGTCCCTAGCATTAACTGTCATAATTTAGCCTGAGATGTCCCTAGCATTAACTGTCATAATTTAGCCTGAGATGTCCCTAGCATTAACTGTCATAATTTAGCCTGAGATGTCCCTAGCATTAACTGTTTTAATTTAGCCAGAGATGTCCCTAGCATTAACTGTCATAATTTAGCCAGACAATCAATATTAGAAGTGAAAGTTGAGATGTCCCTAGCATTAACTGTCATAATTTAGCCTGAGATGTCCCTAGCATTAACCGTCATAATTTAGCCTGAGATGTCCCTAGCATTAACTGTCATAATTTAGCCTGAGATGTCCCTAGCATTAACTGTCATAATTTAGCCTGAGATGTCCCTAGCATAACTGTCATAATTTAGCCAGAGATGTCCCTAGCATTAAGTGTCATAATTTAGCCAGACAATCAATATTAGAAGTGAAAGTTGAGATGTCCCTAGCATTAACTGTCATAATTTAGCCTGAGATGTCCCTAGCATTAACTGTCATAATTTAGCCTGAGATGTCCCTAGCATTAACTGTCATAATTTAGCCAGACAATCAATATTAGAAGTGTGCAAAAACAATAAACATTAAGACAATTACTGGGCACATTAAGATATAGCTTACACTTTTTTTACACGACTGCAAAAATTGAAAATGTTTTGGTCGTATATTGGTATCACGTTGGTATCGTCGTCTGAAGACATTTGATTTTCACACTATAACTTGAGTATAAGTAAATAGAAATCTATGAAATTGTAACACGGTTTATGACCAGAAAAGGAAGGTTGGGATTGATTTTAGGAGTTTCGGTCCCAACAGTTTAGGAATAAGGGGCCAAAAAGGGCACAAATAAGCATTTTCTTAGTATTCGCACTATAACTTTAGTTTAAGTAAACAGAAATCTATGAAATTTTGACACAAGGTTTATGACCACAAAAGGAAGGTTTGGATTGAATTTGGGAGTTTTGGTCCCAATAGTTTAGGAATAAGGGGCCAAAAGGGGCCCAAATAAGCATTTTTCTTGGTTTTCACACCATAACTTTAGTATAAGTAAATAGAAATCTATGAAATTTAAACACAAGGTTTATGACCATAAAAGGAAGGTTGGGATTGATTTGGGGAGTTTTGGTCCCAACAGTTTAGGAATAAGGGGCCCAAAGGGTCCAAAATTAAACTTTGTTTGATTTCATCAAAAATTGAATAATTGGGGTTCTTTGATATGCCGAATCTAACTGTGTATGTAGATTCTTAATTTTTGGTCCCGTTTTCAAGTCGGTCTACATTAAGGTCCAAAGGGTCCAAAATTAAACTTAGTTTGATTTTAACAAAAATTGAATCCTTGGGCTTCTTTGATATGCTGAATCTAAACATGTACTTAGATTTTTGATTATGGGCCCAGTTTTCAAGTTGGTCCAAATCAGGATCCAAAATTATTATATTAAGTATTGTGCAATAGCAAGAAATTTTCAATTGCACAGTATTCAGCAATAGCAAGAAATCTTCAATTGCACAGTATTGTGCAATAGCAAGAAATTTTCAATTGCACAGTATTGTGCAATAGCAAGAAATCTTCAATTGCACAGTATTGTGCAATAGCAAGTATTTTCAATTGCACAGTATTGTGCAATAGCAAGAAATATCTAATTGCACAATATCGCGCAATAGCAAGAAATTTTCAATTGAAGTTATCTTTCTTTGTCCAGAATAGTAGTTGAATCAACTTAAATCATTGTTTTACACAATATACAATGTATATTCACTTTTACTACCAACTGAAACATTAAAACAATCTTTACCATTCAGTGATAATAAGCACTTTTTTTACATTTTAATATTTTATGATGTATTTAAATGAGCAGTTATTGTTGCAAACTCCATTAGAAATTTGAATTGAGATCAGTTTTGGAATAAGGGAAAGGGGGATGTGAAAAAAAAATTGGGAGGGGGGGGGGGGGGTTCAATTTTTCTCATTTCATCATTTCAGATTTCCTAAATAAAAAGAAAATTTCTTCAAACATTTTTTGAGAGGATTAATATTCAACAGCATAGTGAATTGCTCAAAGGCAACAAAAAAAATTTTAGTTCATTAGACCACATTCATTCTGTGTCAGAAAAATATGCTGTGTCAACTATTTAATCACAATCCAAATTTAGAGCTGAATCCAGCTTGAATGTTGTGTCCATATTTGCCCCAACCATTCAGGGTTCAACCTCTGCGGTCATATAAAGCTGCGCCCTGCGGAGCATCTGGTTAAATTCATGCTTGATTTTAAAAGTATATTATTATGATAAGTGACAACATTTCACATGGATAAGAAGTAAAGCTGCGATTAATTTACATTAAGACCCAGAGGTTTCATATGATATATATATTTTTCCAGATGTTTTTATGCCTACGTCTTTGATGGCTATTACTACAATGATTACAATGCAACTATGAAACATATCTGGGACAGTAACTGGACTGACTACAATACAACATCCAGTGTATTATATGTAGCTGTTTGTCACACAGGAATTACAAATCACGACATGCAACTTACTTTTACAGCTGTTGGTAAGTTCACAATACCACAGGGGCGGATCCAGCCATTTTAAAAAGGGGGGTTCCTTACCCAGGAAAAAGGGGGGGGTTCCAACTATATGTCCCCATTCAAATGCATTGATCAGCCAAAAAAAGGGGGTTCCAATCCCAGGAACCTCCCCCTGGATCCGCCAATGTACCACATCCAGTTCCAAGGTTCATCACTACTTTTGAGATGTACAAAACATAGTGCATTAATCATAACATTCTATAGATCCTATTCATGAACATTTCTAGAAATGTATCAATGAAATTAACACTCAAATATTCAAGTTACTTAATGATATTGTTTTGTCAAGAAAATTACATTAGACTAATATCTGTTCTAAAAGTATTAATTATGTCATTGTTAAAATCATCTTTTAAAATGGGAGTTATCTTCCTTTTTTCAGAATCAACTACAAACAATATGTTAAACAATATGCAATATTTATTTTGACTTGACAGTGATAAAGTAAAGCAGCCTTTACCACTCAGTGCTAACAAGCACTTTGATTTTAATTTTATTGGTTATAAAACAAGCAATGCAAAATTGAAAACAACAATTTAAAAAGTATAGTGTTGACCTACTTATAATTGCAATCGATTTGTTTTACTGACTTACCTGAATACAAGAATATAAATGACCATGAATATATCCAACTTGGATCTTCTTTTATTCAAATAATAGAACCGAGTAAGAAAAGCATGAATATAATAAAGAGCCATAATATAGTTGAAAGGTGTTTAATTTGAAAAATAGTAGTCACGAAAAACAAGTTGACCAACAATGTTTAATACTTCATTAATGTTTTAAAAAAGTGTAGCTTTACATTATTCTCTCTTCTCGTAGATTATATTGATGTCCAATGTCTTTGCGGTATTGACTTTTTTGTGTGCTAGCAATGTCCTTTTGTGAGCAAAGCAGAACATATTAGAATAAAAAATATTAGGATATAAATGTCTTCATTTTAATAACTGGTCTTTTGTAGAGAGACGTTTTGTTTATGAAGGAGATTCAGTTCTCCACCGAACAGGAGAAGTAATGTCTTCATTATTCCCTAATCCCTACATACAGAATGGCGAGCAGACAACATATGTGTTTAGAAGCAGGAACCCAACAGATAAAGTAGTTATAGAATTTGATGATTTTGACATTGCTCCTGGAGGTGCTCTATATGTAAGCATATCATTTATACATCAAATATAATTATATCTAAATTTTGTTATTATTTCCATTTTTTAGTAGGTGAGATATTAATGTGTTTAACTTTTGTTTTATTTAGTCTAATTATCCATCTAAGAAATTGATCTATTAGACTCTCAAGAAACTTAAGACAACACATGGATTAAGTTGTTTTTTTTCTCTTATCATTTTGAAAAACAAAATGAGCCCTTCATGAGAAATAAATAAAAACATAGAGCCTAAGTAAATACTTACATTATTATCCTGTTATTTTCAGATGACTTAGTTCATATCAATGATTTTTTTTGATTTTTCAGTTTAATCCAAGTTCAGATTATCGATTTCCGATCATTATAAATGATGCTACTCCTCGACCTGTTGTCCAATCAGATAACAATGAATTACAGTTAATATTTGACACTGGCTGGCCTGGATCATCTTACAGGAATAATTTGGGTTTCAAAGCTTCCTATAGATTCATAACAGGTGAACAATTTGTTACCTTTAAGATTAGATACAGTTGAATAATGTGTCCGAGTAAGATGTCTTCCTGAAGAAATTTACCTTGTGATCTAGCAATTAAAAAATTTAAAAAAATCTAATTTTGTGGATTGGTCTTTATCAAAGCAATGTTCATATCTATATCCCATTAATATGTTCTTCGTCCAAAAAATGTATTAACATCATTCTATCTGAAATGATATACTTATGGTATACCAAAGTCTCAAAACCTTCTGTTGTTCTAATGCAGTCCAATTGTATATTGAAATACACTTGTTGTTCTAGAAACTAAGACCTGCCATGTTCTGAAAGAAGAATGTGTTTTCAAATTTCTTCAAAAAAAGAATGGCATATTTTTTTTTTTAATTTCAGCTCATGAATTCTACCAAAAACCAAATACTAGTAAGTACTATTAATACTTCAAAGATTATTGGCTTTAAGTCAAAAAATTAAACGAGTAAGTTGGGGAAACTCTATTCTCCATACACATTACAGGTAACCTAATAACCTGAGATAACAGATTCCATATGTTAGGTTTTTTGTAAACAATTGTTTTGATTGGAGAAATAAGACATTTATAAGCATCTTGCATAAAATTGAGAATGGAAATGGGGAATATGTCAAAGAGACAACAACCCAACCAAAGAGCTGAAAAAAAGTAAATGGTGTTAATAATAAAACCTGAATTTTGTCACAGAGAGTTATAACACTCAGCAGGGTTGAGTTCAATTTCGTAGCAGCTATGTAGTGCTACGTAGATTTTGACTATTGAACGTGTAGCTATAGACTAGTTGCTACATAGATATTGATAGCATCCATGTAGCCACTACTATATTGAACTCAACCCAGCTCCTTTCAAGATTTCCTCTTTCTAAGCTATTCTATACCAATATCATAGTTCCAAATAACTTCAAATCAGCCATCATAAATTATTCAGTCATGGTTCATTGGCTTTTGAAGATCTGCATAGTTTATATATTTTAAGTATTGCCATTGTAGTACCAACATTTGCATTTTACTATCAAAATTACATACACTCAGTTGATACATATCTTTGTGTCAGCAGTTGATTTATATGAGGGGGCGTAAAAGGGGGGAGGGGGATATATGCATGGAAGAACGGGAAATAAAATTACCATTTCACGATGAAAGAACAATTTCAAATTTCCTGCACGTTGATCTTTTTACCGATTTCACAAAACACAGTGAATAACGATCCTTTTCACGACTGCATGTGAAATAAAAATTGCAAAACTTGTTGCATGAAAATAACCCTTTACCACCCTCTTATATGAATTGCATGGTGTGTTCATTAATCATATTTAAAAAAAGTATTATATATTTGATATTTCAGATTGTGGAAAGTACTACATGACCTTGGATGGTGGCCATATTGAATTTAAACCCCAGTTTTCTAGTGATCAATATGACTGTGTATGGGTTGTTAAGACACAACCTGGATACAAAGGAACATATATGAAGCTCAACAGGTTCTCTTCAGGTAAACAAAAAACCTAACCGAATTCAGTTGGTACGAAAAACCTTAATTAAAATTAATTTGGCTTGTTTAATTTTCATAAAACTTCAACAAAATATATACTTTGACCCTTTCACAAAAATGTAAAAATTTCTAAAAACTTGAAACACACACTTCATCAGAAAAAGTTAAGTGGATTTATAGCAGTTTGATCATTTAGAAGCTATTTATTTCCACATCAATAACAATAGAACTTGATTTAAAAGTTCAGCTGGTTTTTACAGAGTTAACTCCCTGTAGTGTTATGTACCAGCTTGAACTGCATGTAAATAGGAAAGTAAAGTTGGTATTATAGCTAGCACACATAAACCATTTAGGACTTAGCTCACCCTCTCACCTGCATTAATTGCATAAGAAAATAAATGCTGTTCTAGAATATTTCTGGAAACAAGAAGTGCGACCATGAGTGATAGTTTTGTTTTGCCAGAAAAAAGATACAATTACTTTTTATCTCTTGGGAACTGTATATTAACTTTTACGAAATTCCTCTCCGCTGAAATACTGGGCTATATTTAACCAAATTGACCACCTTTATCCTCATTTGGGTATTTTGTTTTAAAAATGTGTCTAATGACACAGCCTTTGAAATAACAAGGCAGATTTAAAAATAGAACACAGGGGTAAAATGCATATTTTGTCTATAAATTTGAAAAGACATTGCCATGCCACCCTACACTGACACATTATTCTGAAGCAAGACAGACTAGTCTTTGCTCTTTAAATATAATTGCTGCTTGCATAGGGGAGAAGTAGCAAATACCAATTATCAAGTCCCCAGTTTGACCCAGCTGCATATTGAACCGACTATTTCCTTCGCTCCAGGTGAGTATGCTTACATGAGGCAACCCAGGTGGTTTTATTCTGAACAAATATCATTATATAAATAAATAGATTTTTATTAAGCAACTAGTATTATTTAATTTTTCAAGAATTCATTTTTCTCAGTTTATTCAGGTGATAACAACTCTGGTGATGTTAAGGTAGAAATTCATAAAGGGTTGACATCCAATGGGCTGATTGTTGGCACATTATTTCCCAAGTTTGGTGGCAGCTATCGGGATTTTGAAGATGAGGAAGGATTTTACATACGACTACGTGGAATCTACAGAAACTCAATTACGTTCAAGTTGGCATTCGCTTCATATAAAAATTATTATGCATCAGGTAAAATAAAATACATAAAGACAAAGCTAGTAATCATTGTATTTAATCTTGGTTTTTTAAGGTTAAGGCTTGTTACTGTCTCTAACTTCCCATTTGGTTGTTTAGTTTCTCATTTCATTACTGATTGACTTTGAAGATGACTCCCTGATAATTGTTATGACAGTCATGACACACACAAATGCTTTCATAATGATATTAACTTAATATGGTCCACAAATACATGAAATTCAGAATGTTTTTCAGCAGGACTACATAGTTATTGTAAAGTACATAATGTTCTGTGAAGTAAGGGTTGCTGTCTTATTGACGTATACCCCACATCTTTTGTTTTTGTATGTGTAGCCTTAAACAATTTTATGACATAAGTAGCCCTCTTGTGTTCAACCTTAAATATTTCAACTTTATTTTAAGTCCAATGTTGATACTTTTTTTTGGCGTAGAATTTGTCATAATCGTAGGAGCTTTCAAGAGTTGACCAACACATATTACATAAATGTAACAGATTTCAAATTATAATTATAGCTATAGCATAAATTATACATGATACAAACACTTAAGTATGGTCTACAATTTAATACTGCATGCACAGATGCTTTTGATGATTGTTCAAGACATTAATTGTTTTGTCTACCAACTTCACCATAATTTCTTATGGTAAAATAGCAAACATGCATTTTATTTTGCTGAATAAATGAAAATGACATTAACAAGGTTTGGATATAAAAAAAGTAATAAATTCTTATTTGCAGGTTGTAATTCCAATACCCATTTTAAATGTTCAAATGGTTACTGTATCCCTGGCCAGCTTGCGTGTGAAGCTAATAATATGGAACATTGTAAAGATGGGAGTGATGAAAGTATTGGTTGTTCGGGTATGTAACCATACCTACCATAAATCATGTGACTATGTGATCAAACTACACATCAGGAGTGTAATACTCTATTTTTTAACATGATTAGGGACCATTGTTAGATTTTCAGGGACAAGTTTGATATTGCACTGTATAAGTATTGTACAAATTGATGAAAATATTGGTACCAGCGTTTTCCCACATGAACTAAAGGTCATGAAATGACAGTGAAAATTGTTTATAAATAGAGCTAATCACTTTTGCTTTAAAAAATTTAGAAATTATTGATATAATAAAATAGGCTATCAAATTCAAAATCACATCAGTTTTACAGACAGGAAAAACTAGAATATTTAATATCGGCGATACTAAAAGTTTATATATTTAGGAATTTTAGTGTTTTTGTTTATCTTTCCTTTGACAACAACTCTGACATACTAAAAGTTTATATATTTAGGAATTTTAGTGTTTTTGTTTATCATTCCTTTGACAACAACACACATAAATAGTCAGTGTCTTAAACTTATATTTAGTTTTACTCGTATGTTTCAGGTTCCTATGACACTAAGTCAGACCACACACTAACAGTTAGTGTCATTATACCCATTGTTGTGTCTATATTCTTGCTGATAGTGTTATCTGTACTATTTGTACTGGTGAGAAGATGTCGACAAGCCCAGCAGTTCACCAACATGATGAGAGAAAGTAATGACCCAGTTGTATGCACAACAGACAGACGGAGAAGTAAGTACCTTGATACTGCAACTGCTTAAGGTGATTTCAGCATGGAGAATGTTACAATAATTTCTCTAATTCTTTGGCAATTTAACCTTTTCTGAACCCATTGTTTAACATTTTTTTTAACTAATAAGTGGTTGTCATTGTGTTTTACTTTCTGTTTGCCTAACACATAAATTAATCTGTGAATACATAAAATATTTACCCCATTCTCAGGTTCTTGAAATTCCTATCTGAACTATATTTTGGTAATATGAATTGTGCAACACATTTTTTAAAAAGATTTGTTATTAGTCTGCTTTTTATATGCCAGATACTTGTTATTCTCCAGGATGGATCCAGCCATTTTTATACGACCGCAAAATTTGAAAATTTTTTCGTCGTATATTGCTATCACGTTGGCGTCGTCGTCGTCGTCCGAATACTTTTAGTTTTCGCACTCTAACTTTAGTAAAAGTGAATAGAAATCTATGAAATTTTAACACAAGGTTTATGACCACAAAAGGAAGGTTGGTATTGATTTTGGGAGTTTTGGTCCCAACATTTTAGGAATTAGGGGCCAAAAAGGGCCCAAATAAGCATTTTCTTGGTTTTCGCACTATAACTTTAGTTTAAGTTAATAGAAATCTATGAAATTTGACACAAGGTTTATGACCACAAAAGAAAGGTTGGGATTGATTTTGGGAGTTTTGGTTTCAACAGTTTAGGAATAAGGGGCCAAAAAAGGGCCCAAATAAGCATTATTCTTGGTTTTCGCACAATAACTTTAGTTTAAGTAAATAGAAATCAATGAAATTAAAACACAATGTTTATGACCACAAAAGGAAGGTTGGTATTGATTTTGGGAGTTTAGGTCCCAAGAGTTTAGGAATAAGGGGCCAAAAAGGGACCCAAATAAGCATTTTTCTTTGTTTTTGCACCATAACATTAGTATAAGTAAATAGAAATCTATGAAATTTAAACACAAGGTTTATGACCATGAAAGGAAGGTTGGTATTGATTTGGGGAGTTTTGGTCCCAACAGTTTAGGAATAAGGGGCCCAAAGGGTCCAAAATTAAACTTTGTTTGATTTCATCAAAATTGAATAATTGGGGTTCTTTGATATGCTGAATCTAACTGTGTATGTAGATTCTTAACTTTTGGTCCCGTTTTCAAATTGGTCTACATTAAGGTCCAAAGGGTCCAAAATTAAACTTAGTTTGATTTTGACAAAAAATGAATCGGTTAGGTTCTTTGATATGCTGAATCTAAAAATGTACTTAGATTCTTGATTATTGGCCCAGTTTTCAAGTTGGTCTAAATCGGGGTCCAAAATTAAACTTTGTTTGATTTCATCAAAAATTGAATAAATGGGGTTCTTTGATATGCCAAATCTAACTGTGTATGTAGATTCTTAATTTTTATGCCCCACCTACGATAGTAGAGGGGCATTATGTTTTCTGGTCTGTGCCTCCGTCCGTTCGTTCGTCCGTCCGTCTGTCCCGCTTCAGGTTAAAGTTTTTGGTCAAGGTAGTTTTTGATGAAGTTTAAGTCCAATCGACTTCAAACTTAGTACACATGTCCCCTATGATATGATCTTTCTAATTTTAATGCCAAATTAGAGTTTTTACCCCAATTTCACGGTCCACGGAACATGGAAAATGATAGTGCGAGTGGGGCATTCGTGTACTGAGGACACATTCTTGTTGGTCCTGTTTTCAAATTGGTCTACATTAAAGTCCAAAGGGTCCAAAATTAAACTTAGTTTGATTTTAACAAAAATTGAAATCTTGGGGTTCTTTGATATGCTGAATCCAAACATGTACTTAGATTTTTGATCATGGGCCCAGTTTTCCAGTTGGTCCGAATCAGGACCTAAAATTATTGTATTAAGTATTGTGCAATAGCAAGTCTTTTCAATTGCACAGTATTGCGCAATGGCAAGAAATATTTAATTGCACAATATTGTGAAATAGCAAATTGTTTTTTTTAATTAGAGTTATCTTTCTTTGTCCAGAATAGTAAGCAAGAAATATCTAATTTCACAATATTTTGCAATAGCAAGAATTTTTTCAATTGGAGTTATCTTTCTTTGTCACGAATCAACTTAAATCTTTGTTATATACAATATACAATGTATATTCACTTTTTACTACCAACTGATAAATTAAAATAATCTTTACCATTCAGTGATAACAAGCAGTTTTTTTTACATCTTAATATTTTATGATGTATTTAAATGAGTAGTTATTGTTGCAAACTCCATTAGAAATTTTAATTGAGATTAGTTTTGGAATAAGGGAAAGGGGGATGTGATTAAAAAAATTGCGTTCAATTTTTCTCATTTGAAATTTCATAAATAAAAAGAAAATTTCTTCAAACATTTTTTTGAGAGGATTAATATTCAACAGCATAGTGAATTGCTCTCAGAGAAAACAAAAATTTAAAGTTCATTAGAACACATTCATTCTGTGTCAGAAACCTATGCTGTGTCAACTATTTAATCACAATCCAAATTTAGAGCTGAATCCAGCTTGAATGTTGTGTCCATACTTGCCCCAACCGTTCAGGGTTCAACCTCTGCGGTCGTATAAAGCTACGCCCTGCGGAGCATCTGGTTAGGCAGTTAAGTTGCCTTATGCGAGCACCCTAGATTTGTGTTCTACCCAATAAATGCTGAAATACGTGCCATTGTTATTATCTAGCTCGATATTATGTTATTTATAACTAATTGGACAGTTTCTTTTATACTTTTAATTCTGGATTACAAAAAATATGACCAGAAAAACCATAAATGTTCGTCACCAAAAAGTTTTGAAGTTGCACATAGGAAGAAGAGCTCATTAGGAATCCTTATGTAGTTTATTATCCCCTGAGCTTTTGGCTAAGATGTCAAAGAACAAATGTATGAATTATTCATTGCCGAAAATCTCTAAAGACAAGTAGTTTAGATTTCCCAAATGGCAAAAGTCGTAGGAATATTGTTTTTCGTCAATACGTAGTCAACTACTTCAGTAGTCTATTATATAATAAGTACAACTGTTCATGATGTTGGCGGCAATTTCAAATTAGAAGACGTAATTTTCGTATCTTTTCAATTTGGAGGCAGGGGTTTAAATTAGCGGTGGTCCGAGGTCCGCGACCTTCCACTCTTGCAGTCGGACTTTCAAATTGGTTACTTGCTACGCCTGACGGAATTTCCACTTAAAAAAATAACTTTGCAAACCTTTTTACCAAAGTCTCTAAATAAACGATCTCAAAAACTTATTTTCATCATTATTATTCATGACAGCAATGTTCATTTTGTTCAACCGCTAGCTTTATACAGAAAATCGCTGACAAATAATGTGTAAATTCGAGTAAAAATCGTATCTGACTGACAAAAACAACATTGAAAACAAAATGAATGCCGTGAGACAATTACAATATCAGATCCGATTCTGGAAGCGGATAAGGGTAATTCCAGGTTTGGGCGATCAACTAAAAAAAAAGGTGACAAAATACATCTATGCATGGTAAATAAATATAAACTCTAGAATTGAAAACCAAATGATATATGTAAAAGAAAGAAAAAGCAGAAAATATTTTGTACAGAAACTCAAGCAACACCTACCTCAATACTTTATTTTAATGCAATTGTATCCGAGTTCAGAAGGTAAACGCAATAGAAAAACCTTCACAGCTTTGATGTTTTCATTCGTATGACGTCATGTTTTGAAATGACGTTAATGCGCAAAAATCAAATACTGGAATTTCGCGGAATTTTAATTTGTTTTGTTTTTGTCCATTTTTCCGTTCTCTAATGTGTAAATTCTTTTTGTTATGCATCAGAATCAGAATACATGTTCTGTAGGGTTTTATTCAATTGTAATTGTTAACACAGCGAAAGCCACAACCGTTTACACATAGGTTACGATACATGTGGATTTACGTGGGAGGCATATTTAAACAGCCATTTGTGTACATCTTAGAGTCTGCGCTAAGTATAGATATATCGAGAATTTTATCACGGTGTTGTTTACAAAGCAAAAGAAGCACGTCATATTAGAATCGCTGACAAATAATGTGTAAATTCGAGTAAAAATCGTATCTGACTGACAAAAACAACATTGAAAACAAAATGAATGCCGTGAGATTATTACAATATCAGATCCGATTCCGGAAGCGGATAAGGGTAATTCCAGGTTTGGGCGATCAACTATAAAAAAAGGTGACAAAATACATCTATGCATGGTAAATAAATATAAACTCTAGAATTGAAAACCAAATGATATATGTAAAAGAAAGAAAAAGCAGAAAATATTTTGTACAGAAACTCAAAATTACTTCTTGACAAATTTTAATCATAATGTCAAAATCCAATACATTACAAATTAACAATATATGTTCCTGGTGACAGTATTAATTTTCTTTATCAATGAGAAATGTTGATAATGCATGTTAGATGCTTTTAAAGTGTAAACATATTACTGCAATTTCAATGGTTATTTTTTTCTCAATTTTGATGGGTCAGTTAAAATAGGTGGAAGTTTCTCACGGCCAGTTTATTTTCACAAATAGTGCAGTGGAGTCCTTTTGGCCACTCTACCCCCTCCTGTTTGATGACTTTGAAACGGATGAGATCCCCACCCCTCAACTTAATACATTCATGTATGGGACTATATAACTAATTAAATGAAATATAGGGGAAGTCCCTAGGGTCACCCCACACCCTCCTGTTTCAGAACTTGGAAACAGTCGAGATCCCTCCCCTCAATCATATTTATTCATGTATGGGACAATATAACTAATCAAATGAAATACAGGGGGAGTCCCTGGGGGTCACCCCACCCCTCCTGTTTGAGAGCTTGGAAACAATCGAGATCCCCTTGTCGGAAAATACGCGAAGTACAAACATTACGCTATGGTAACGTTGTTACCATAACGCTTTACTCTGTGATGTTATATTATATGCATTAGCTATCACGAAGATTAAACGTATAGAAAAACACAACGCATGATTCATTAAGATTCTTCAACATTTAATGGTGCCGTAACCTTTGGATATATATGGATTCAAAGCTGAAGTCAGTTCGTGCTGGACACAAAGGAGCCGTCACGAAGCTACTGGTGAAATTCGACGAGTTAAAGTCAAAAACAGACACAGAAGTTGACGAAGTGAAAACCCTTGATGATGCCGTCACGCAGAAACAGAAAACATTGATTGACCTGAATAACAGACTTTTGGAACAGACATCGGAGGAAAATCTGGAGCAGGAAATCACCGACTCAGATGAGTATATGTACGAACTTGATTGTAAAATTAGACAAATTCGGAAATTTATTAAGTCCTTTGAAACAAATACTATAAATTCGCATGATACTGTTGGTCCTTCAACAAGCAGACTTAACCCAGACGCATATCATTTCACACCTGAAGCTAGAGTTGATATGAACAGATGTGCAATAGATTCTATGAACCAGCAGTATTCAATTCACGCCCCTGCAGTGCATACCCGTCCGATAGAGAATGTCATGTTTCAAGTCCCATCAGAACCGAGATCTTCAAAAACTAATTACCATAGGCTTCCAAAGTTAGACTTACCCTATTTTAATGGAGATATTCTCAAGTGGCAAACATTTTGGGATTGTTTCGAGTCATCTATACACAACAACGAGACATTAACGCCAATCCAAAAGTTTAATTATCTTAAAGCCCAGCTAGAGGGAAGCGCCGCGCAAACAGTAGAGGGATTCACTTTGACTAATGGTAACTACGAAACCGCATTAAACCTTCTTAGAGATCGGTTCGGACAACCTAGCAAACTTATACATGCTTACATGAAAGCACTCATGAATTTACCCGCACCGACAAATCATGCTTTTAGTTTGAGGTCTTACGGAGACAGATTAGAATCATACGTACGAGGATTAGAGTCACTTGGTCAAACACCAGAGATGTATGGTTTGCTTTTGGTACCTGTAGTTTTGGACAAGTTACCGATTGACATTAGAAAATCTATTGCAAGAGAACACGGGAGAGATAAATTTGAAATTGCAAAATCAAAGAAAATCAATAACTAAAGAGATTGAAATACTTGAGGCAGGACAGGGAGTCATGGAACCGGACAGATTGCACCCCACAGCATTTTTCACAGGTAAACAACCAAGATCACACAATAAAGGTAAATTAACTGACACACGGAAGAAGGTAAATACGCATACATGTATTTTTTGTTCAGGTGAGCACTATCCGACGGAGTGCTCTGAAGTAACAGACGCAAAACGCTAGGAATCAAATTGTAAAACAGAAACAGTTATGCTTTAACTGTTTAGGGTCACACCTGATGGCCGCATGTAAGTCTACAAAACGGTGTAAAAATTGTAACGGAATGCATCATACAAGCATATGTAAAGGGAAAGAGGTCAATACAGGTACGAAGCAGGAACCGAAAATACAACAGACAGCTATCAACGTGGTTGAAACAACAGACACAACTAGCGTATTGCATGCATCACAAGTAAGTCCTGACATTCTTCTAAAAACAGCAACTGCACCAGTTATATATAACAACGTAAAAATAGAATGTAACTGTAGGATTTAATAATGTCCTCCATGAAAAAATGTCCACCGGACACATTTTGACAATATTTACTTATTTAAATGTGTCCTGGACACAATTTCCTATGAAAACATGTCCTCAGGTATGAAAAAGTGTCCATGAACATGGACATTATTCACTACCATAATATTGTCCAGGTGGACATTGTTTTTCACAGGACATTGTGTCCGCCAGGGCATTTTTTGATATGATTAAAGTATTAAATGATATCCATTGCCTTGTTATTACTGGACGCATTTTAACTTTAATTACGAACTTGAATTAATTGTTACTTTGACATAAAAATTGTCTCATTGGCACTCATACCATCCTTATCTTCATATCTATATTTTTTAATATAATTATATACATGTTAGATGCTGTTCCATTTTATTTTCCTTTGAGGACACAATTTTAATAATAACATTCACTACGAAAATTTGTTCTGCAGATGGACCATATTTCATAACTGTTGCTGTAAACTGCTGTCCACTTAGGAGACAATATTTCATGGCAATGGACATTATTTATTTTCTATTGCCTTCTTATCTGACATAATAAATATTATAAAGTTCTTCATATTTGATTTTACACTTCCTTCTTATTGTTATTCTTTCATTGTTATTACCATTTGCTGGGAATTTCTTAGAACTTAAATTTCTCTATATTCACTTCCATCCATTATTTATTTGTTTACATTTGTATATTGATCAATTTCTCATCAATCCTTCATATTTTAATTAAAATTCAAGTATAATAAAACTTTGTAATGACCTTTGTATTACTTCCCTTGGAGGACACAATTTAATAGCAACAACTATGAAAATTTGTCCTGTGAGTGGACACTATTTCATATTGTTAGCAGTAAAAATCAGTCCTTTTGAGGGACACCATTCCATGGCAATGGACATTATTAAATACCAAATTTCAATGAAAAAGGGTCCATGTGGACACTTTTTCATAGGACACTATTATGTCTTACATAACATCTTATTTGACAAAGGAGCGCAACATACTTTTATCACTCAGAAATTAGCCGATAAACTAGAAATTAAAACAACGGGGAAAGTCAGCATTCAACTGTCTGCGTTTGGAGATTTATCTCAGAAAGTTCGTAACTTGGAAACTGCAACAATACAATTACAGACCGACACGGGAGAAAATGTGCGTATAAACACACTCATTGTACCGGAAATTGACGTCCCGATTCATAACAGTATTTCACAGACTACAAGGAGCTTGCCACATTTGAGAGAACTTAAACTTGCACATTCTGTGCAAAGTACAGAACGTTTTGATATCGAGTTACTCATAGGCGCCGACCACTATTGGGACATTATCGAGGACAAAGTAATTAGAGGAAACGGACCCACCGCTGTTCAGTCAAAGATCGGATATCTATTATCAGGACCGATCAATAGAAACATCAACCAGTCGTCAACAGTTCTTGTGCACGTTATTACAGACAAGAATACAGCTATTGAAAACGAGAAAGGCTATTCCACAGAAACAAAAAACACAACGCATGATTCATTAAGATTCTTCAACACCCCTCCATTAAACCATATTTATTCATGTATGGGACAATATAACTAATCAAATGAAATACGCCGAGTGAGGGGGAGTCCCTGGGGTCACCCCACCCCTCCTGTTTGAATACTTGGAAACGGTCGAGATCCCCACCCCTAAACCATATATATTCATGTATGGGACAATATAACAAATCAAATGAATTATAGGTGGAGTCCCAAGGGTCACTGTACACCCTCCTGTTTAAGAACTTGGAAGTCGAGATCCTCATCCCTAAACCATATATATTCATGTATGGGACAATAGGCCACAGACCACAATTATTTCCTCTATTAGTTCTTTATAACTTTTTGCCACATTAAAAAAATTGCACGGAATCTTTTTGTCAAATTTTATGTGTGTGTAATGTATAGTACTAGTCCAAAAATATATCCAAAATTCAGATAGATTGCATTCATACATCTTACAAATTTATCCAATACACATCCATACCCCAATGGACAAGTCAAGAGATGTTCCGAAGACTGTAAATATCACCTTTTTGCACTTGGCCTTATCACTCTTTCCATATTAAAATCAGTTAAAATACATTGAACTAAAATTTATTTCACCTATCTTCTTTCATTTCCACCCCCTAAAAACTAAGAAATGAATGAAAAAGGCAAAGGAAAAAATACACTTTAATTATTATAGGGAACTATTTTCGTGAACAACGAAAAGTGGGGTCATTAATTGTGGTCTTGGGCCAATATAACAAATCATATGAAATATAGGTGGAGTTCGTGGGGCCAATCTACCCCTTCCTGTTTGAGAATTTGAAAACGGTCTAGATCCCCACCCTTAAACCATATGTATTCATGTATGGGACAATATAACAAATCAAATGAATTATAGGTGAAGTCCCTAGGGTCACTGTACACCCTCCTGTTTGAGAACTTGGAAACAGTTGAGATCCTCACCCCTTAACCATATATACTCATGTATGGGACTATATAACAAATCAAATGAATTATAGGGGAGTCCCTGCGGTCACCCCACCCCTCCTGTTTGAGAAATCGGAAACAGTTGAGATCCCCACCTCTAAATTAAATGAAATATAGGGGGAATCCCTGTGGTCACCCCACCATTCTTGTTTGAGAACTTGGAAACAGTAGAGATCCCCACCTTTAATTAAACCATATAATTTATAGAAAGATTATGCGTGTGAGAAAAGAACTATCAGGCAAAGTGAATTTGTTGATGATGTTAGCCAAAGGAATATGGAACTTATACATAGACTAGAAAAAAGCCAACGTTTTGACCAGGTTTGGTATTTCAATTGTGGTGTTTATGGCAAAACTCCTAGTGGTTTACAGTTGAAAATTGGAATGTATGATGTCATTAACTTCAGAATAAGACAGGGATATTAAACTTGCTGTACATTTGTCTATATTGTAATGCTATACACATATCTTACATTCAAATATACTCAAGATTACAGAAAATCTTTTAGATCATTTTCACTTTATAGTTTGTAAAAAGAAAATCAGAATATGTATAAATGTAGTTTTTTTGCAAAAATTGTACTGCACTTCTTTTCAAGGTAGGTGTATGCCTGTCTTCTTTAATCTTTACTTATATTTTTATTTACCCGGTAAGTTTTTTTTTCTTCTCTGATATTTTGCTTTCAAACTACTGTTTTATGAATATGACTTATTTATTATGTCAAATCTTTGTTTGCCAGATGAATTTGTATTTGTCACACATTTCACATTATAATGATTTCACTTAAAGTTTTGACATTTAATTGTCAGGGTTTAGGAAATACTAACAAGAGAAAAGACGTTTTTAATTTTTTGAAATCTAAAAATTATAATATTTATTGCATACAGGATAATCATTTTACCACAGACATCGAGAGAAGTATAGGATCGATGTGGGGATATGAATGCTACTTCTCATCTTACCTATCAAATTCAAGAGGAGTTGCAGTTTTATTAAATAATAATTTTGAATTTAAAGTATTAAAAGAAAAGGGAGATTTAAATGGTAATTACATAGCATTAGATATTGTGATTGGTGAACAAAAGATAACTCTTGTCTCAGTGTATGGTCCTAATACAGACAGTCCAAATTTTTATGACAAGATTATGAACACTGTTGAAGATTTTGGAAATGAAAGTTTTATACTTTGTGGTGATTTTAATTTAGTATTGTATCCAAATATTGATTGTTATAATTATTTACATGTAAATAATCCTAATGCTAGAGATAAAGTGTTAGAAATTATAAACCAATGGTCACTTGTAGATCCTTTCAGAGAACTTTTTCCAGACTTAAGAAGATACACCTGGCGAAAAAAAAACACCCTTTAAACAAGCTAGACTAGATTTTTTTCTAATTCCGGATTCTCTGTTATCAAATTTATCAAATTGTAAAATAGAGTCTAGCTACCGTTCAGACCACTCCATTGTGGTTTTAGAACTAGAATTTAACCCTTTTATACGTGGTAAAGGACTGTGAAAGTTCAACAATTCTCTACTATATGACAAAGAATATATTAATATTGTTAAAGAAAAGATTTTAGAAGTAAAAAAACAATATCTTGCATTGGTCTATAATTTTGAAAGTATACAGGAAATTTGTAATGGTGATCTCCATTTAACTATTGATAACCAATTATTTCTTGAGATATTATTATTAGAAATTAGAGGTAAAACTATCTCGTATTGGAGTTACAAGGGAAAACAAAGGGATATAAAGGAAAAAAAAACTTTTACAAGAAATAGAATTTTTAGAAGCTGCTTTGAATAAAAAAATCATGGCAAATATTAGAAAGTAAGAAGCAAGAGTTAGAAATGATAAGACAAGAAAAATTGAGGGTTAGAATTATACGTTCTAGAGTTAAGTGGGTCGAGGAAGGAGAAAAACCATCAAAATATTTTTGTGGGCTTGAATCAACAAATTTTACAAACAAACTTATCCCAAGAGTAGAGTTAGAAGATGGGAAAGTTGTTGTTAACCAGTTTGATATCTTGAAGGAGGTTAAAACATTTTATGAAAATTTATACAAGAAAAGGGAGGTTAATTGTTGTAAAGCCAGTGATTTGGAAAGGGATCTAAAAGATTGTAATTTTAATAAATTATCTGTAGAGGAACAGATGAGTCTAGAAGGGGAGATAACTATTGATGAAGCAAGTTGTGTTTTACAAAAGATGAAAAATGATAAATCACCTGGATCTGATGGTTTTTCAACTGAATTTTTTAAGTTTTTCTGGAGAGATTTATAGTCATTTGTTGTAAAAGCATTAAACTTTGGATATATTATTGGGGAATTATCAGTTACTCAAAAACAAGGGATTATAACATGTCTGCCAACAGATAATAAACCAAGACATTTTCTTAAAAATTGGCGACCTATATCATTATTAAATACTGTTTACAAAATTGGTTCAGGAGTTATAGCTAGTAGATTTAAAAAAGTGTTATGTAAACTGATTGATCTTGATCAGACTGGTTTTATTAGTGGGTGTTATATTGGGGATAATATTAGATGACATTTTACAATTTACTGAAGAAAATGACATACCTGGTTTATTACTTTTGATTGACTTTGAAAAAGCTTTTGATACTATTTCTTGGGATTTTCTTTACAGTGTTTTAGAATTTTTTAATTTTGGAGAATACATTATAAACTGGGTTAAAGTGTTCTACAAAAATATTTCATCTGCTGTTAATCAAGGAGGTAACCTTTCAGATTTTTTTAAGGTAGGACGTGGTTGCCGTCAAGGTGATCCTTTATCACCTTATCTATTTATACTGTGTGCAGAAATTTTAGCAATCAGAATTCGGGGAAATAAAAAAATATGTGGAATAAATGTGACGAGAGTAGAACATAAGTTATCACAGTTTGCCGATGATACATCATTAATTCTAGACGGAAGTGAACAGTCTCTTAATGAAGCATTAATTGAATTAGATTGGTATGCTAAACTTTCTGGGCTTAATATCAATTTCACAAAAACACAAGTAGTTTGGATTGGGAACAAAAAATATAGTAATGATGTCTTATGTCCTGAAAGAAAGTTATCCTGGGGTACAACAGATTTTACTGGGAATTCATTTTGATGTAGATTTAGATAAAATTGTTGATATAAATTATAAACAGAGACTTCTGGTCGTAAAGAAATTAATTAAATCTTGGTCTAGGAGAAATCTTACTGTTATTGGTAAAATAACTGTGGTAAAAACTTTAATTCTACCTGTCTTAAATCATTTAATTATCTCATTACCAAATCCTAGGGATGCGATTATAAAAAAGATTAATGAAATTTGCTACACCTTTATTTGGGATTCACCTGTGCACAGGATAAAGAAAGAAATATTACAAAAAAATTATTGTGAGGGAGGTTTAAAAATGATTAATCTTAACCTATTTATCATAGCTTTAAAGTCAACATGGGTTAGAAAACTTTTTCGTTCAGAATGTAAATGGAAAAATGTATTTTTGTCAACAGTAAATAGAGATAGACTATTCAAAGGTGGAAAGGGATATTTATCCCAAATTAAAAATAATGTAAAAAACAAATTTTGGAAGGATGTTATTGATGCATGGGATATGATTATTACTAAAGAAGAAACCCATACATGGGATTTTTTTTGTCAAGTTCATTGTGGTTCAATAGATGTATAAAAATTGGTAATAAACCAGCTTTTTATGTAGAATGGTTTAACAAAGGTATTTGTTCCATAAATGACATTATGTCTGAAAATGAAAAATTTCTCTCCATTGCCCAGTTAAAGGAAAATTTTGATATTGAAGAAAATGCTATGAAATATAACAGTATTATTTCTGCTGTTAAAAAAGCAGCAAAAAACTATGCTGTTGATGATTATAAGTTATTGACTCCATTTATTCCATCCTTTTTGAAAATTCTGTTGAGAAGCTCAAGGGGAACAAAAGATATGTATTCAATACTTATCAAGAATAATATTATATCAAATGGGCAAAGAAAATGGGATGAAATTATAAATTTTGAAAAAGGGGAATGGAAAGAAATTTTTAGACTACCTTTTGTAGTTACAAATAATACCAAATTGCAATGGTTACAGTATAGAATCAATCAGCGTATTTTAGGAACAAACAAATTATTGTATAAAATAAAAATAATTGATAACCCAAATTGTACATTTTGTCAAAAAGAAGATGAAACAATTGAACACTTGTTTTGGAATTGTGAGATTGTACAAATATTTTTAAATGAAACTAAACATTGGTTTCTTTCAAATGGTATAAGTATTCCGTTTAATATTCAAAATTGTATTTTTGGAGATATCTCAAAAGCATGTAGTAGAAATGTGACCAACCTGATTTTTCTGCATATCAGACATTATATTTTTAGTTGTAAATATTTTAAGAGAAGACTTACATTATTTGGAGTGCAAAAGAAAATACAGGATCTTTTATAATGGCCTTTTGCTCTGCTTTTTATGCATCTTTTTTTTTTAATATATCTGCCATTAAATGCTAGTGCTTATATTTATTTATTTATTGTTTTTATGCTTTTAGTCTGTTATATTTTATGATCCCAAGTGATTTGCTGATTCCCCGTTTCAATGCACATAGAGGCACTTGCCACATGAACTTTGACTCTGGAGGCTCACATATCAAATAGAGTTGCTTTCATTATATTGCATGTTTTTTTAGTTTTATTTGGTAGTATTTGCATGATGCTGCATGTTTTTTATGTGATAGTCGGTTAAAGAGCTCACCAGAGCTCATGTTTTCTCTGTTATTATGTATATATATGCCGACTCTAAATAAAATTTACTTACTTACTAACTGTATTGAGAAACACATTGCTGTAAGAAACAAGAAACTGGAAATTTTCGATGAAATGTGGAATACTTTCACTATATTATTTGACAGTTAAATAAATAAATGTACAAACATATAGAAGCAAACCTTTATGTTTAAATTTGACAGAAATAGGATAGGATCTTTTAAATCAAAATTCATCTAGGCAAAACTTTTTTTTAATTTTTTTTATTTTTTTCTCTCAAATTATCAGTTCTCTCCAATATCTGGTCTTAGATAATGCAGAATTCACTATGATTTTGTGTATTTTTTCTTTCTTTTCCTACTTCAAACATATTTTATATATATATATCTGTATGTTTTGTTATTTAAAGTATAGTAAATTTTAAGCTATTTAGATTGTTAAGGAACATTCAAATTGTTATTTCTGTTATGGTATATATTTTAATTTTATTATGTCATTATAATGTGTAAATTACTAACAAATACTAATATCTGCATGTATATGTTATTTATTAATGTTAACGAGGCCGGGATAAGGTACCGGTATTCGATGTATTCAACTAACAAATGTACAGATTTCAATAAAATATGAAACCTTTAAAAAAAATTAAAAAAAAATATATATATATAATTTATATTCATGTATGGGACAAAAGAACTAATCAAATGAAATATAGGGAGAGTCCTTAGGGCCCCCCTACCCCCTCCTGTTTGATAACTTGGAAACAGATGAGATCCCCACCCCTCAACCATATATATTCATGTATTGGACAATATAACAAATCAAATGAAATATAGAGGAAGTCACTGGGGTCACCCCACCCCCTCCTGTGTGAAAACTTGATAATGGTCGAAATCCCCACCCTTAACCATATATATTCATGTATGGAACAATATAAAAAATCAAATGAAATTAAGGGGTAGTCCCTAGGGTCACACACTGATCACTCTTTGTGTGTGTTTAGAGAACTTGTAAAAGATTGAGATACCAACACCTAAACCATATTCATTCCTGTTTGTCATTTCAAAAAGATTGAATGACATACAAGGTCAATCTCATTGTCGTCACACATGCATATCATATATCAGACCTAACCAATGTGTACTAGACTTTGCCCAATTTCAGGTGACCATGGGAATAAATAATTATGGGAGCTTTGTTTTATAATTACCTGTCATTTTATTCCAAACTTAGACATCATGGACTTGGGGTGAAGGTGGGGGTCATTTACATTTACTATGGGCAGGTCAGTCAGAAGTCACCTTTGATCCCTGTAGTACGGTAGTTAACATTTGTCTGATTTGTGTCTCATAACTTTTGTACTGTAGAACACAAAATCAGTTTTCTTTCAAGGGAAGCAAGTCCATTCATACTTTTACAAGCTCATACTAAAGTCAACTTGAACTACTAACAGTCAACTAATACCAACGTTAACTATCAACTAAAAGAACTCTGCAATCATTGCGAACTTGTACCACTGCAGACTCATGACCATGAAAAAAATATACTTGATATATGCGTTGCTTTTGAAAACTTTGATAAAATATGAATTATTTGCCTTAATGATTAATTCATTAAATGAATATAAATGTACAATAAATGAATGCTTAGACGTTACGCACGGTATTCGGTCTATGTTTCATTTGACCATTTCTTGATGCATAAGTATGACAAAAACAAATCAAATCTACGCATTATTGAATAGTAACTTTTCTTGATTTTTCATTTGAATAGAAATTAAATAAAACCTGATTTTAATAAATTAAATGTTACGTCTCATTATATGATTAAACAATGATTTTGTGTTCATAATTTGCCGTATTTGCCGTGTAAGACGTAACAACAAACGCCAACCCTCCAAATATAAACGAAGAAAAAATACTATCTACTGAATGGATTTCGATAAAATTTGTACAGATGGGATATGATATGATCATATTTATCATGTTAAACGGTCACGATAAATATCCTGTCAGTTCGCAATCTAGCAGCCATTTTCGAAATTCCATATAGCTGTAAGATTTGAAAATTCGAGTACACAAAAATGAAAGCTAACACTTTAATATTATAATATTTTTATATAAATAATAGGAAAGGTTCGCCACCTCTACATAAAAATGTGATTTTATTGAATTTTACAAAAATATTTTTATTTTCAACATAGCTTCTCCCATTTTATTTTTTTCAGTATTTTTCGTGTCTCCCGTAAATGTTACCATAGAGCCATTGTTCAAGATTTTTTAGTACGATGATAATTTAGGGTATTTTAGATTTGTGACAGACAAATGAACTATGCAAACAAATGTTATTACTGAAATGGGATTTTTTTAAAGATTTGGTTAAGCCTTTAAGGTTAAGGACACGCCAAATTTTTCATCAATTTCCAATAAGTTGTCCGTGTCTCCCGTAAATCATATTGAACGATTTTTGCACGGAACGTGAATGTAACGTTATAGTATATAATTGTATTTCCCATTTACTGAAAATGTAGCATGTTATGTCTTTAGCATTTGACACGTTCTGTGTAATAATATTATTTTGGGAGATATTTTTTTTGAATAATTATTTAAATCAACAAGAAAATTTGACTTCCATCTAAATTTTTAAGCCATTTGCTAATCGTTAAAGCGTCGGATAAATAAAAGTATCATGCAAAAGATTAGGTGTTTTTAATGCAAAAGAATTGCATTTTAAACAAAGTGACACAGAAATTTACAACTGTAGGTCACCGTACGGCCTTCAACAATGAGCAAAGCCCATACCGCATATACAGCTCTAAAAGCATGATTCAATCATGATTTTCTTGATATGATCCAGCGATTTTCATGTGTTAATTTACATGTAAATTTATCAAAATATTACTCTAAATTTTCGGATGAATATATATGTAGCACAAGCTTTAAACATGCCGTAGCTTTCATTTTTGGATTCTAGTAACATGGATGCGTCTGCTAGTACGATTGTATATGTTGTATACACTAAATGTCATTTCCACGCATCCGACAAACAGATGCATTTGAAATTACTCATTATATTTCAAGGACTGTAGATGACTTTTTAATTTTAAATAAAATCAACAATTCTAAACTGCCGTTTTCATTTTAAAATCTGAGGATGAAACTAGAATTATAGATAAAGCAAACAGAGGATAAATAGTAGCTGTTGCTGCGATTGACCTGAACAAGGATTATTTTTCATTATAATCTTCTTGAAAGACACTTATTTGATGTTGAAAATACGAATAAAAAGACCCTGAAATTATTTGCGAACTGTAGTTAGAAAACTAGTTGAAGGTGGGTTAATAACATTTATACTCTTGAAGCACAAAAAGCTTTGGTACTGGCTGTTTCCAATCGATATAAATGCCTAGTCCTAGATACTTGTGATGAATCATAGGGGATGTATAAATGCATTTTGCAACAATTGACATGCTTGGGCAGTGACAAATATTTGAAATATACACTTTCATTTTGTTAAGAATATGATGTCAAAAATAAATACTAGTAATTAGTCATGTTAATATGTTGTTTTTTTTTAAATAAATAGTTAAACATCAAAATGCAAGCCGTTTTATAAAAAGCTGCAAAGCTTTGACGTTTGGTACAGAAGTAGGATGAAAAAATTGAAAAACGACTTCAACTAACGTTACCATTACTAAACCGAACACCGTGCGTAACGTCTTAATGTTTGTTCTTTTAAATCTTTAAAAAAAAATTGAAGCAACATTGCCACAGTTTTCATAATTATGTTTGTCTTGGTTTTTGGTTAACTGCCTTCAGCGCTTACAGTGCTTTGATTAAAAGTGGGGTTCACAACCCAGGATTAGTGGGGGTTCCAACTGTATGTCCCCTTTCAAATGCATTGATTGTCTAAAAAAAGGGCAGGTTCCAAACCCACGGAACCAACCTGGATCCACCACTGTTCTCCTAATTGTGTTACAAATGCATGTGAATGAAATGACCAGGATTATATTAATGAGAATTACACACAGACAATCTGTATTACTTGTCAAGCAATGTTTTGTACGCCAGCAGCAGCATTCATCTGAATTTTTTTTATACCATTAATTCATCTCCACATAAAATTCTCAGTTAAAAGTAAACCTGGTTACTTAATGAAAAGTGGAGGTATGTAGACAAGACTAATCAATGGGCGTCCTTAAATTATTAATTGAAACCTTTATTGTTCGACAGGGAGAAGAGGCCATGATTATTTCCAGAGACCAGCAGATGCCCCACCAACCTACGATGAAGCGTTAATTACAGGAATACCAGTTGTAAGTTTTACCTTATAAAACAGAATTTTTGCATGGGCTATAAATAAAAAAATACAGATTTTTGGTAGGATTGCCAATGAAACAACTATCCACCAAATCTCAAATGAATTGGATAAAAGCAATTATAGACTACTGTGTGCCCTTTTACAATGAGAAAACCCATACGGTATACTTCGCTTTAAAGGCCCGAATATGAAAAATATGAAACACTTCTAGTATCAAATATCCTTCTCGGTAAGATGTCTAGTTGTTTATTCTAATGAATTAAAGGAGATGTTGGTAGTGTTCAATAGACTTAACCCAACAGTAAAATAAAATGGTTAAGAGGATAATGACGGAACTTAAAAAAAGATACATTCATTTGTCTGTATATTTATGAAAGAAAGATGTATAAAATCCGAATAATGTTTTTTTTTATGTTTTTTTCAAATACAGCCAGATGATGAAGAATATCCTCCAAAACCTCCCCCGTACAGTGAATCTGCAGATTCACCGATGATGGAAGATTCAAGTGATCCCGCACCACCATATTATTCCACCGAGAATGTTAACCAGTCTTTTTTAGACGACAATGGCAGTCCGATCATTGAGAGACAGAGAACGTCTCCTTCAAACAGTGCTATCTCTGAACAAGATGCTGTCTCGACATCAACACAGACGAGACACGCAAATGTCCACAGAAATTACCATAAACATTCTAATGGACAGCCAAAACTTCACATGTTAGACACTGGTCGACTGCCAGATTTACACAGTATACAAGCAACTATTGGAACACAGTCTATGTGTAACATATCTATTATTGGACAGAATAGTAACTTAACAAAGGCAAGATCTGAACAAATTTTGTCACCAAGAGATCTGGGAGTTGTCAATCAGGCTTATCAGATTGATGATCAAGATCAACAATCACGATTATACAAAGGTCAAGCTGTTTCTAACCTTGAACTTCCAACTGGAAGACATCATCAAGATAAGAACAGAAAACAAGCCGACAATAATGCCAAAAGATACGAATCTCAAAAGGGAACCAGGAACCTATATCAGGATAGACCACAAAATCACAATGGTGCCAGAGGACAGACTGGAGAAATAAGATCTGGTCAGACTAGATCACCAGAGGATCATCAAAGGTCAAGTGACCATCCAAATGTTGCTGCTGGTCAGCAATCAGCTCCAGAGAGGTCACATACCAGAAATCAATATTCCCCCAACACCAAACAAAGTTCAAGGGAAAGATTGAAATCAAATGAAGGGGGTTATGTCAATGGTGGTTCTGACAATAATCAACCCAGTGCCAGAGATCGACTGAAACCTAAAGATCCAGTCTTAAGCAAGAAATATTATGATGAATTACAAAGAAGAGAACAGAATAAGAATAAACAATCAATGAACTACCAACAAAGAGAGCAACCACATGCTGCAAGGAAAATCTCACAAGAAAATACTGGTGCAAGAAATAACTCACACAACAAAACTGGTGCAAGAAATAACTCACAAGACAAAACTGGTGCAAGTAATAACTCGTGTGACAAAATTTCTTCAAATGGTCACTTACCAAATAGAAATACTGATAGAATATTAAACAATCAAGAATCTAGAAGGAGGGAAATCAAAAGCAAGAATAAGGACGTAAACTTAACTGGAAGAAATGGAATGAGGCAAGACTTAGATGAAAATAAAGATAGTCATGAAGTTGCTAGATCGAAACATCAACTTGGAGGATCTAATGTTAGTTTACACTTGTGTGCTGGTAACAGAAGTGAGATACATAGATCCTCTGTCAGTTTAAATGAGAACATGTTAGGTAATAATCATGTGGAGTCTAATGGTGCAAACATGGTCAATGCTGGACATAATGGACAGAGCATGGTCAGTGCTGGACACAATGTACAGAGCTCCTGTAAGAGTTTAGATGACATAGGAGAAGATGTTCTTGTTTAGGATGTTTGTTAAGTTTGACTTTGTTGTTCGTCTTTTTTTATTTGTCATTTTTTTTATTGCCTGGCAGTGGCCTTTGTGAGAATTGCTATTACTTGTCTTTTATTAGTTGTATCAAACTCATGAGAAATATTTTTCTCATCAACTATTGAGTAAACTTTGTGATGAAGTTTTACTTGAATATTCCTAATAGCCACCTATTAAAAAGTATTTATAAAGAAAATTTGGTTGACCAAATTTATACTATTAATTTATCATCCAAGATTGTCACTAATACATGTACAATATTACTTTCCAAGTACATTTAAAACAGAATATAAGAATACTGTTGTTGTTATTGGTTTTGGTAGGCGGCTTACTTATAGAGTAATTGCGCCTTAAATTCATATCACATAAAAATTACGTATGTATACTTTCAGTCCTTAATTTATTTTTAGTATTACTTTTGGCGAGTAAAGATATTAAACTTTGACGAACATGGTTGACTGAATCACTAAGAAATATATATGTTGAGAGAGAAAAAAACCCACACATAACAGAAGGTACATGTAATAGGAAAATGAAAAAAAAAGCAAATGATATTTCCCAATTGAAATGTACATTATTAATTGATAGGTATCATAAAATTGTTTAGAAATTTTATCTGGTTGTTCACCTTTGTGTCGTCTGTGATATACTTCTATATAAAAAAAGAAGTATATTTAGAAACATGCTAGTTAAATGCTACCAATGTAAGGACGTCTCCCTAGATTGATATAGCAAATAAAGAATCCTTAAGTTAGGATTGGTTGTAGTTTTTCCTTTTCCATAACGGCAAGTTGCGTCAATTTTATCCAAATAAATTTCCAAAGACATACTGGTATTTAGTGATTCCTCATTCATAAGAATACTACACTTTTTTAATAGAAATGTTAAGTTTGCAAGAGTGAGAGATGCTGGAATTTAAGAGCTTTGAAATTATGTAATAAGGATCATGTTGTCTGTGAAGTTGAATTTTGTGGGGGGAAAACCTAGAATCAGCAAATTTTTTTTGCTGACAATTTTTGTACATTCTTATATCATGTACATGTATATATAGAGAAACATTTTATAGTTAAGTGCCATTATAATGCATAATCATTAAACATTTTTAAACATTTTTTTCTCCAAGATATAAACTTAAGTTGGAGACATTTTTATATGGTTTTTAGACATATTCTAAGGCTTTCAATAATAAATATTAGATCTTTAACTCTAAATATATGATAGCCATAGAAAAGCAAATAGATTGAATCATTGAATTTAAAAGTTGAACAATTGTATTTAGATATCTTTTACAATATAGCTATTGTAGAAGTGCTCTATAATGATTAAATCCTATGGCATTTTATTTGAAATAATGTATAGTTATATTGTAAAATCAATTATGGCCTTGTATGTAAACGACTTTTGTTTGTTAGTGCAAGTTTATTACAAATTTTTCTTTACATATTATCATTCTGCCTAATTTAGTTCACCGTGATATTTTGAAGGTGATGACAGGCCATTACACATATCAAGTTACAGTACATTCATAAATTATTGTGAGGTTTTTATAATGTGATTAATGCAACAATAAGAACTCACATTCTTAACTTATGTATATTTTTTTGAAATCATGTTTTTTGTCCATCATGGCGAATAATCACAATAATAAATGCACATAATAATTTCTGAATTTACAGTACCTAAGCTTTTAGTATATTTTTTGTTGTAAATTAAATGTAAAACAGCCCCAAATTAATGTTATTGTCAGTTGAACAACTGGTTTCTCACTCACATTTTTATAATATCTGGGGGTTTTTTGTCAGCGTAATGATTCCACCAATATCCTGGTACTTTAATTTTAAAAATTATTTTTCATTTCCAGAACTTTTGCATAGATCAGGAAAAGGGGATCCTATGAAAAGTTAGTTTATCTTAAAGGTCTATAAAGAATGACAGAATTTAACAGCTAGTTTATTTTTATAGATTAGGTATAAGGATATTATATAAGACAAAACTACATTGATTGGAATTAAAAGTTCTTGGACATTAATGACGATTTAAGTTTCATATGTAATTTCTGGTACATTTTTGGCTTTGACTGGAATTAAAATACCTCTACCTCTACAGGTTAATACTACTTACATGTAATAACATTCGGACTTGTCAAATCATATCAGCTTTAACTAGGCTAGATAACTATTACACTTGTCATGCATTTGCTTAAAAGGTCTTTTTTTATCTGCTTTCATATTTCCATGATAAAATACTGAATAGTAGAAAGGTTTTATATTTAAAATTTTAGGTTTTAGTTTAGAATAAAATTGAGAATGAAACTTGGAATGTGTCACTAATGGGTCCTTTGGGGACATACCACCATCTAAATATACCTTAAAAGAATGTAAATATAGTTTAACAAAGAATATAAATTGTATGTCTTGATTCTGTGATTTTGAATATATGATTATAGTTGTGCAATGAATACACATATATATCTTGATTCTGTGATTTTGAATGTATGATTTTAATTTTAAGCATGAATAAACATTCATTCCAATTCTAGATCTCATAAGATGACCATAAGAGTTATCTACCTTTGATTCATTGGTAGAGACTTTTACTCTGGTCAATTCCATGGCTAATTTGTTTTATTTATGTAATATATAAGGCCATAAAAAAGAATAGGTTTGTTTGCCCAAACCCTACCTACCCAGAAAAAAGCTGCCTACTCAAATTCTTTTATTGTCCTGATTTGAAGAAGTTTTTTTTTAATCAGATAGGCATGAAGACTAATTAACATTCGATACTTCAATTTCTTTAAAAAAAAAAAAAAAAAAAAAAATGCCTACCTACCTACCCACTGTCTTAACCTTGGGTAGGGTTTGGGCAAACCAAAATATTTTTAATTGTGGCCTAATTTATAAGATTTAAACAGTTACTTCAGTACCTCCTAAAAAAAAATCTTGATATATGACCAGATTTTCTACTATAGAAAGTTTGTTATTTTTAGCTCACCTGGCCCGAAGGGCCAAGTGAGCTTTTCCCATCACTTGGCGTCCGTCGTCGTCATCGTCCGTCGTCGTTAACTTTTACAAAAATCTTCTCCTCTGAAACTACTAGGCCAAATTAAACCAAACTTGGCCACAATCATCATTGGGGTATCAAGTTTAAAAAATGTGTGGCGTGACCCGGCCAACCAACCAAGATGGCCACCATGGCTAAAAATAGAACATAGGGGTAAAATGCAGTTTTTGGCTTATAACTCAAAAACCAAAGCATTTAGAGCAAATCTGACATGGGGTAAAATTGTTTATCAGGTCAAGATCTATCTGCCCTCAAATTTTCAGATGAATCCGACAACTCGTTATTGGGTTGCTGCCCATGAACTGGTAATTTTAGGGAATTTTTGCTGTTTTTGGCTATTATCTTGAATATTATTATAGATAGAGATAAACTGTAAACAGCAATAATGTTCAGCAAAGTAAGATTTACAAATAAGTCAACATGACCAAAATCGTAAATCTTAGTAATCTTTTACAAAAATCTTCAATGACGAAACTACTGGGCCAAATTAATCCAAACTTGGCCACAATCATCTTTGGGATATCTAGTTTAAAAAATGTGTGGCGTGACCCGGCCAACCAACCAAGATGGCCGCCATGTCTAAAAATAGAACATAGGGGTAAAATGCAGTTTTTGGCTTATTACTCAAAAACCAAAGCATTTAGAGCAAATCTCACTGCGGTCAAGATTTATCAGTCCGGAAATTTTCAGATGAATCGGACAACCTGTTGTTGGGTTGCTGCCCCTGAATTGGTAATTTTAAGGAAATTTTGCCATTTTTTGTTATCTTGAATATTGTTACTCTGGTCAATTCCATGGCTAATTTGTTTTATTTATGTAATATATAATTTATAAGATTTAAACAGTTACTTCAGTACCTCCTTAAGTTTATCTCAGTTAGATAGAGATAAACTGTATACAGCAATAACGTTCAGCAAAATAAGATCTACAAATAAGTTTACATGACCACAATAGTCAATTGACCCCTTAAGGAGTTATTGCCCTTTATAGTTAATTTTTAACATTTTTCATAAATTTTTTGTAAATTTTTAGAAAATATTTTCCACTGTAATTACTGGGCCAAGTTCATTATAGATAGAGATAATTGTAGCAACAAGAATGTTCAGTAAAGTAAGATCTACAAACACATCACTATCACCAAAACACAATTATGTCATGAATTTATCTGTGTCCATTGTTTAATATGCACAAGACCAAGGTGAGCGACACAGGCTCTTTAGAGCCTCTAGTTTATTTATTTGTAAAATTGTTCTTTTGTTTGTTTTGCTTTTGGGGGGAGGAAAGGAGAGAGAGGGGACATGTAAAAAAGGAATTAATGTAAATACCAGTTACTGTACAAACTTCTTTTTTACATAATTATATTATTATATTGATTACTAATTGAAACATATCAGAATTGATAACTTAAGGTATTATCAGAAAGTTTTTATAATGTTACTGTATACTTTTATTTTGTATTTTGTTACCCGCGGCATTCCATTTACATATATACAGAATAAAAATTTAGCATATGTTTTTTTTAATTTTTAGCCATTTATTTTGTGTCCCTTTGGAATATAATTTATTTGGAAAATTGCATTGTACACACTCTCACACTTTGTTTTTTCTTAAGGATTTTGTCCTTGAAAAAAGACACTTGTTTTTTGTCATAGAAGGGTTCCTGGTATGTGCTACTGTCAACTCCATAATTTTACACTTTGGTCAAAACAATAGGATGTCAGACTGTACTTTGACCTTTAAGGTTTACTTTTACATATAGTGACTTGAATGGAGAGTTGTCTCCTTGGCACTCATAACACATCTTCTTGTATCTGAATACTCCTCATAAATACTTAATCTGGAAAACATAATCTAACCACTGGTCCAGAAAATTCATGAAAGACATGACAACATGGTTTTTACCATAAAAATCTCAATTCCACCACTCTTTTTAGCCTAGATGAAAGCGGAAATAAGATATAAAGGTATCTGCAAATTGTTGGAAGTCTAATAGTGAGAGGCTGACAAAATTGACATTAGTATCTTAATTTATTTTAAGATTATATGCTATTCACAAATTAGACAAATATCTTGGGTTAAATATAGAAGTGAATAGCTCTTTCAATTTGGTTGTGTCTGTTAAGTGGATTGATGACTATTAGGAAAGTCTGATTCAGTATACCTTTTTAAGGGTTTTTTATGTCAGTACAGACCATACCATATGTATATAGATATAAGAAGATGTGGTATGAGTGCCAAGGAGACAACTCTCCATCCAAGTCACAATTTGTAAAAGTAAACAATTATAGGTCAAGGTACTGGCTTTAACACAAGAATTTTGGCTCACTCGGAACAGCAATTTATAAAGGACCCCAAAAATGACATGTATAAGACAATTCAAAAGGGAAAACCAACGATCTAATCTATATAAAAAATGAGAAACGAGAAACGCTGATGAACCACATCAACAAACGACAATAGTATAACCTTTTTCAGGTGTCATTTTTAAATATTTGAAGATTCAGAGAAGATCTGTGAAAAAAGTATACTAAATGTACTAACATGAAAATTAATCAAGTCATCCTTTATAGGCATCTATTCCTTCAGAAGTCCCCCAATGTTTTTTGTTTTGCTTGACGGAGTAAAAAAGCGAGACATAGGTCTGTTGTTTCCAGCATCGGCAGCGGCATTAACAATGTATTAGTTTGTGACTAGATCTAGTTTTAAGGTGAACCACTAGTGGTAAGTCAAAGATATTTGGTATGCAGTTGTATAAGTATTGGCACATCTCATTATCATGGAGATTATTTGGCCCCGCCTCCTCAGTCATGGTCTATTGACTTTGAAATGTTTGCATAGTTTTCATGCATTAGTTTGTGATTAGGTCTGTTTATGGGGAACCACTAGTGTCAAGTTTATGATAATTGGTATGCAGTTGTATAAGCATTGGCATATCTCATCTCCATGGAAATTATTCAGCCCATCCCCCTCAGTCATGGTCTATTGACTTTGAAACTTAAGCTTAGTTTTCACATATTAGTTTGTGATTAGGTCTGTTTATGGGGAATCACTAGTGATTAGTTAATGATAACCGGTATGTAGTAGTATAAGCATTGGCATAACTCATTTCCATGGAGATTATTTGGCCCTGCCTCCTCAGTCATGGTCTATTGACTTTAAATTGTTTGCTTAGTTTTCATGTATTAGTTTGTGATTAGGTCTGTTTATGGGGAATCACTAGTGGTAAGGTAATGATATTTGGTATGCAGTTGTATAAACATTGGCACATTTCATTACCATGGAAATTATATGACCCCTGCCCGCTCAGTTATAGTTTATTGACTTAGAAATTTTGCTTAGTTTGCATGTATAAGTTTGTGTTTAGGTTTGTTTAAAGTGAACTACTTATGATAAGTCAATGGTATTTGGTATGCAGTTGTATAAGAATTGGCACATCTCATTTCCATAGAGATTGTTAAGCCATGTACCTTCATTTATGGTTCATTGACTTTGAAAATGTGCAAAACTTACATGTTAAAGTGTTGCTTTTTCAATTTCAACATTTGCATTATTGAAATTACAAATAAGCGAGACATATATCTGTGATAACAGTTTATGTATATCTTTTATTATATCTGAATAATTTTTATCAGACCATTAAATTACATCCCATAAAACTCCATTAATTAAAGACTGGTACAATTTGCTCTTAAAGATGACACTTCAGTAACAACCAGCCAAAATTATATCATAGCTAGCACATATATTGCTGTGGGAAAGATAACAATTTTTAAATGTTAAATGTTGTTTTAAAAAACTCAAACATGACTTTCTTGTTTTTCACAGTTTTATTTTCCCTTTTATAAGTTAATATTCTGTAACAATTCAAGTTCCTTCATTGGTATCCATTTTTTCAGCACCAGAAGATTTTTCACTGTCCGCACTTTTCACAGTTTCTGTTTTGTTTGTATTTTCCTCCGTTTCTACTGCACTGTCCTGACTAGTATCACCTGTTTCTGAGTTCGTTGCATTCTCTTTCTTTGCCAACACTTTCACTGCAAATTTGAATAAAGACCAAAAATTATATAGTTACCAGACTAAAACAACAATCTCCATAAATCTTATTTGATTACTTGACATACAAATTCAGGTATCACAGATAAAACTTATTCCTTCATTGTATGTTAATTTGCCTTTTTTGATTGAGTTAAGCCTTCCAACTGATATTTTATAGTTTGTCTTTCTATGTTGAGATGTTATACTATTGTTTCAGAAAAGGGAGAAGGTTTGGTACCATTAAAACCTTTAATCCCACTGCAAATGTTTGCACCTTTCCTAAGTCAGGAATCTGATGTACCGTAGTTGTCGTCTGTTTATGTAGTTCATATGTGTTTCTTGTTTCTCATTTTTATATAGATCAGCCTGTTGGTTTTCCCGTTTGAATGGTTTTACATTAGTAATTTTTGGAGCCCTTTATAGCTTGCTGTTTGGTGTGAGACAATGCTCCGTGTTGAAGGCCATACCTTGACCTATAATGATTTACTTTTATAAATTGTTACTTGGATGGAGAGTTGTCTCATTGGCACTCATACCACATCTTCCTATATCTAAATAAGTGACCATCCATTGCAATGAAAAACACAACACCAAAGACATTAACCTCATACACATCACTATGAATAAGTTATGATCAGATGGTATTTATCATATGGTAAGTTTTCCTTTACAATGAATGTACCTTGTTGTTTGCTCTTTGACCAAATCTTTTTAAATACTGGATGAAATCATTCGAATGGCATATACATACTTTCAATATGGTCCTATGTCTTCTTATTTGCAATATTTAATATAATACTACATGTATCAACTTTGTTACAAAGGGATAATTAGAAGATGTTAATTGCGTTATAAAATAGTGAAGAAAAAAAACCATTCTAACCACTATTTCATTTATGGTAATATTATAACTTACAGATTTCTTCTAGCTCCACCCCAAACAGTCTAAGATAATGGGCTCTGAGATTTTTTGACAGAAATGTTCTAAGAGATGACTTCCCTCTCCATCCACACACAGTTATATTACACGATGGCTTGGTCTCTCTGTAAACAATGTATAAATATAAATTTATTTCAACAATGTTCAAATTAAATATGTTCTCAAGCCTATCCTACATAATTTTTTTCATTATATCTAAATGAACAAGAGTGCACACGCTGAAATGTCTCGCCTTCTATACTAATCATTGATATTATGTTGATAGTCCTAAGTATAAAGCTAAGCTTTATTACAACTGTCACATAAACTTAACATTAACCAAGATAACTCAACAAAGACCAATGAACCTTGAAAATGAGGTCAAGGTCAGATGAACCATGCCAGGCAGACATGTACAGCTAACAATGCTTTTATACAACATATATAGTTGACCCATTACTTATAGTTTAAGAAAAATAGACCAAAACACAAAAACTGAACACTGTGCAATGAACTGTGAAAATGAGGTCACGGTCAAATAAAACCTTCGCGACTGACATAAAGATCTTAAAATATTTCCATACACCAAATATAGTTGACCTATGGCATATAGTATTAGGTAAAAAGACCAAAACTCACAAACTTAACTTTGACCACTGAACCATGAAAATGAGGTCAAGGTCACATGACACCTGCCCGCTTGTACACCTTAAAATCATTCCATACAACAAATACAGTAGACCTATTGCATAAATTATGAGAAAAACAGACCAAAACACAAAAACTTAACTGTAACCACTGAACCATGAAAATGAGGTCAAGGTCAGATGACACCTGCCCGCTAGACATGTACACCTTACAATCATTCCATACAACAAATATAGTAGACCTATTGCATATTGTATGAGAAAAACACACCAAAACACAAAAATTTAACTATAACCACTGAACCATGAAAATGAGGTCAAGGTCAGATGACACCTGCCAGTTGGACATGTACACCTTACAGTCCTTCCATACACTGAATATACTAGCCCTATTTCTTATAGTATCTGAGATATGGACTTGACCACCAAAACTTAACCTTGTTCACTGATCCATGAAATGAGGTCGAGGTCAAGTGAAAACTGTCTGACAGACATGAGGACCTTGCAAGGTACGCACATATCAAATATAGTTATCCTATTACTTATAATAAGAGAGAATTCAACATTACAAAAAATTTGAACTTTTTTTTTAAGTAGTCACTGAACCATGAAAATGAGGTCAAGGTTATTGGACATGTGACTGACAGAAACTTCGTAACATGAAGCATCTATATACAAAGTATGAAGCATCCAGGTCTTCCACCTTCTAAAATATAAAGCTTTTAAGAAGTGAGCTAACACCGCCGCCGGATCACTATCCCTATGTCGAGCTTTCTGCAACAAAAGTTGCAGGCTCGACAAAAATAAAATTGCTCCACTAGTAATAAACATGTAATTTCTCAGATATATTTTAAATGGCATAATCATTTATTAATCTTACCCTGCCTCTGGCTTGTAGTGCATCAAGATACAACCAATAGCTGAAAGTAAAGAAGGGAATTATGATTTATATCCCGTTTCTCAATTATTGTCTTAGAAGTGTTAGTATTTATAAGACTTGCAGGGCTAATGTTTTAAAAAGTTATTGTAGGGCTAATGTTTTAAAAAGTTATTGTTTATAATTCTTCATAAAGATTTGTACAATTGCATGAGGCAAAGAACAAAGGAGCATTCTTGAATAGTACCCAGAGCAATTAAAAACTTTATCTTGTTATGAGTTATTTCCCTTTGACAAACTGGTTGTCATAAAATAAATTATCTTTATTTGATTATCTGCCACACAGGACCTTTTGATGTCATACAGTAACCAGACACTGTAACATCAGGCATTTCTCATGCCACATTATAGTTCCCTGGACTGATATGACAAGAATATTTGAGGAATATTTTTGTGCTGTTTGATTTCATTTGGCAACCGTGCAAGACTCGTGGGTAGTAGAGGTCATAAAATACCCTCATCATCATTATCATAAGCCAATCAAATTTTAATCAAGACAGCAGCAACTTTACACCATCAGAAGAGTAACACTTACAAAACAGTTTCAGATCTTCTCTTGCTTTAGTTGACATTTTATCAAAGAAAGGATTATCATAAGTCATAAAAGTGACCATATCTTCTCTAGACAGCTGTACACATCTGGTAATACATTCTGCTCCTAAAACTGTTAGTCCCTGTAATGAAAAAACATAAACACAATGAAATTGCATACACTTGTCAATCTTCTACTGAAAGAAACAATCACAGTTTTCATTCAAGATAATGCCAAAGTGAATGTGCTAATCAGAAAAGTTCATTTCTTATTTCAATGGGTGAAGGTTATTTCTGAAGTTGCATTTGATTAATTTCTTAAAAATGACCAACTGTTGAAAGATGTCCACCCTGGTGTTTGTTTAGAGTTTGACTGTGACATGAATTTAAATGTACCCTTGCGTTATTATTATTTACTAATGAATGTTGCCCCTACCATGATTTAAGCAAGAAGCCCCATTCTTTTCTATTTCAACAAAAATCAGTTTTTATAATTACCTCTTGTGATATTCTATATTCACAATCAGGAACCAATGGGGATGGACTTCTGCCAAATATCCTCAGACCTAGATTG
Source organism: Mytilus edulis (assembly GCA_019925275.1). Lineage (NCBI taxonomy): Eukaryota > Metazoa > Mollusca > Bivalvia > Mytilida > Mytilidae > Mytilus > Mytilus edulis. The sequence continues at coordinate 113,486,559 of CM034352.1, read as the reverse complement.
ATAAACTGAAAACAATAATCAGACATACAGACCTTTAAAATATATATGAATCTCAAAGATGTCATTTTAAAATAACATAATCAAATGGTTAAAGCCTTAAACCTGTCTTTATGTAACGAAAAAAAAAATCCCTTTAAGATCCTCTGCCATACAAATAGCTGCACAACATTTTTTAACCCTCTGAAATGTTTTCTAAAGATTTTTTTCATATTCAAATGATGCTGAAACAAAATATCACTTATCTCTAAAGATGCTTTCCAAAAAAAAAAAGAAGCAAAAAATGGTAATCCACAGTTTTTTCTATTTAACTTTAAGTAAATTAATTACAGATCAGTTCTTACATATAAAACAGGCAAAGATATCAGGTTCTTAATTTTACAGAAAAAAGACTTAAAATATGATACTGATACATACCCTTATTCTGTCAGAATTCCTGCGTATAATATTACGTAATTGGTTGGACACAAAATATATTGTCCGTTTATGTCCTGTTTCTGCTCTGTACATAACCTGTTCTATTGGAAAATCAGGACGTATACCATAAAACTTCCTGTAAAATACAATTAGATTAAGTGAATGGAAGTTGCCGAGTGAATGAGTTTTTCTAATACCATGGCAGATTAAGAAGATATTCTTTAAATAACAGGACATCTACCAAGGAAAGAAATACTTGTAAGATCAGTATTAAGTTCAATGTGAGAACCATAAACATCATTTTTTTATTGTTTTCCATAGATGACAACCCCCTTGGCCAAGTTCGGATGGATATCTAGAGTAGATTGAATTGACATGGTTATATATAACACCTGTTATGATTGGATAAAGCTTTTCCGCCATTAACACTCGAGGAACCCTGGTTGTGGCAGGGTTCCTAGAGATCGACTCGATATCCCGGATGTTATGACGTCAATCCAATCAAATTCAAATGTAAACATATTCAGAGTAGGGGCCTTGTACTTCCGGTAATCTAGAGACCTTACTCTTCAAAATTATTTACCGTTCATATGGAACTCTAGTCAGAACTCTAGTTCCATCCGAACTTGGCCCTTTTGACACTATCAGTAAGAATCTATCAAATTTTCCGTAGTTGTTAAAAGTTTTCAGCAATCATTCAAAAATCGTGCATTTACCAAAAAAAACACCTGATGAGTGGTTGCAGAGTGATGTGCACGAACATGTTTCTTTAATAACAAAACATGTTATCTGTAGTATGTATTCCATTCATTAATTGTTCGGACGTTCTCAACTCGTTCATTTTTCTTTTGTCAAGGAGAAGTAGAGAAAGGGGGAAAGGTACTACATAAAATGCAAGTTTGCCTCTTCGGAAGTCAGTTAGTTATCAAACAATAGGTCGATAACTCCTGAGAAACCAGATGCATTACATTGGTGTTTTTTAAATACCGGACCAGGTTGGAAAAGTAATGATAAAAATCTGCATTTTACAAAATTGAACTGCAAAGACTGGGAATCCGTAACTATTTGACTTCGACCGTAATAGCGTAATTTTTATTGCAAAATCAGAAAAATTACAGAAAAATCGTAATGGTTGTTGATAATTAGGAGGAGTTAAAATTACAACCAAATTAACATGCATACAAATATCTTCATAGTAGAGTTCCATAATTGTCTATTTGTTTGAAGTCATTGTTATATTTTTGTATATTGCCATTTTTTATCCTCCAGAATTTACATACTATACTATTACTTACTGAATAGGATCCCAAAACGGATCATTGGCTTCTAAAAACAAGAATGGATCTTCTTTGTAACCATGCATCTTTTTGTGTTTTGTAGGAGTCGGGCTGAAACAATAAATTGGAAAAATGAAAAAAAAAATTGTAAGGGTTCTGCAGAACCCAGTGTCTCGCCTACTTTTGCTGTTAATCGCAGGCTCAACAAAAATGAGGAAAAAAATTCAATAAAAATTTTCCTCTTGATACTATCTCAGGCGCGGATCCAGAGGGGGGGTTCCGGGGGTTGGAACCCCCCTTTTTTTTGGACGATCAATGCATTTGAATGGGGACATGTAATTGGAACCCCCCCTTTGTCCTGGGTTAGGAACCCCCCTTTTTAAAATGGCTGGATCCGCCCCTGTATCTTTTGATTGTAAGAAGCTTCTGTCCAAGTTTGGTAAAAATCCAGGATAGTTTATGAATCTAATAAATGTTTTAAAAACTTTAACTGCAGACTGTTTGTAATGTTAACTAAAAGAAAAACTAAACTTGTCCAAGTAAAATACAGATATTCAGGCACAAAATTTCAACAAAATTTCCTTCTAAATACTAGCTTTTGATCATAAACAAGCTTATGTCCAAGTTTGGTACAAATCCAAAATAGTGTATTAGAAAATTTTTTTAAACTTTAACCTCAGAGTGAATGTGTTGTTTCATGACAGAAAATCTAACTTCATTTAAAAGTAAAATATGGAAAAAATGGATTTATTTTTTTACAAATTTTTCTTCTGGATACTATCTTATGATCATAAACAAGCTTCTGTCTAAGTTTGGTACAAACCCAAGATAGTTTAAGAAAGCTCTTAAATTTTTAAAAACTTCAACCACAGAGTGAATGTAATGTTTCCCTGCAGAAAAACTAAGTATATTTACAAGTAAAATACGGAACAAATGGAATTTTATTTTTACAAAATTTACTTCTGGATACTATCTTATGATCATAAACAAGCTTCTGTCCAAATTTGGTAGAAATCCAGGGTAGTTTAAGAAATTATTAAAATTTAAAAACTTTAACCACAGAGTGAATATTTGTGGATGCTGCTGTCGCAGACGACAACGATGGAATGTAGGATTGCTATGTCTCGATTTTTGACTCAAGTCGAAGGCTCAACAAGAATGTCTTTGAAATAAAAAAGAGTTATCTCCCTTCAAACAAAATTTAGGTTTACAATATTATTTTTTTTTCTTTCATGGAAAATCATTTTAAATTACATTGAAATCTGTTGTTAGCATTATCATAAATGATGTTTAATAAGCGTGTCAATTTCATAACACACTTCATTTTAATCTTAATACATAATATGTGGTGATAGTTTGAAAAATATAAAAGTTCAAAGACTACTTGTTATCTTACTCTGTTAGTGCATCCCCTGGTCGTTTACCATTGCTTTTCATGTCTGTAGTTTCTTTTGTATCGTCTTTATCAGCTGGTTCCTTTGCCACAGTTTCTACTGGTACTGATGCTTCTTTACTCTGGTCCCCGGCTTCCTTTTTTTGTTCAAGGTCAACATTTTCCTCCTTTTTGACCTCTTGGACTGGTGGTACTGGCCTCATCCATGGTAATGTTGCAGTTTTTTGTATGGCCACTATAAAAAATCCACCAGTATTTTGATGATGTGGTAAAACTCTGATACTATAAATAAACATGTCTTATTATTTTGTGTTGTTGTTTTACTGTCTTAGTAACATTTTTATTATAAGTATAATTTAGAGAGAAAAGATGATGACAGATGAGTCTGAAGACACAGATAGTCCCCATCTTAATACACCTTATCACTATTTGGAATTCTGTCCCGATTGACCAGAGAATCTGTCCAGCTTAAACTTTTGATGTCCTACAACAATCACTTTTCCATTGTAGCGTCAAATATTTTCTATTATGAAGTCAAATGGGAACTTTTGTGATGTCAAGTAATGTCGCAAAAATAGCAATAAGGTGTATAAAACTATCTAAAAAGTATAATACTATGTGCCTCAAACATATATGTGACACATCAAGACATGGGAGTGGTTATAAAACAGTCAAGAAACATGAGCAATTACATTAAGCTTTTTTGAAAAAAAAATTCAAATTATAATCCTCATAAAATTGTGAGTTTTTTAACAATTGAATTAATAAAATTTCTAAATACACAAATGAGAAATAAAAACTTTTAAAATTAAAAATGACTAGTCTCTACCATAAGTCTGCCACTTCTTTCTAAAATTCCAAAAAATCAATCCTGAACTATATTTTTCACCAAGGCAAATAAGTTTCTATAGGACTAGTACACCAGAACAGAACAATCTATTGAATGATCTATAACTGATAATGTAATTTTTAAGTCCGTTAGATTATAACTTACCATCTTTCTAAGTTGAAATCTTTAGCATTGTCTGGAGGAAACATGGAACCTTCAAAATGAGAATATCCTTTATTTCTAGTTTCTTCTAAATTACTCATATGTTCCATCTTCTTATTGAATACCTGTAAAAAACATATAGATATGAGATGTGGTATGAGTGCCAATGAAACAACTCTCCATCCAAGTCACAATTTGTAAAAGAAAAACCATTATAGGTCAAAGTACAGTGTTCAACAGAGCCTTGGCTAACACTGAACAGCAAGCTGTAAAGGGCCAAAAAACGATAGGTATGTAAATTACTTTCAGTCAAAAGTAAAAAAATAACCTTTACTACATCACTTTAATGTCAGTTTTCTATATATTCAAGAATTTACTCAAGTTATCTTAGAAATTATAATTTTAAACTATTTTACAATTTGTACATTCATCAGCGATTTTTGCTTGGGATACCAATTTCCATTTTATAAGAGGGTACTGAAAACCCATGAATTTATATGTTCATCAAAACAAATTGTCTATGGGCACTATACAAACTTTTGCAAAACAAATGAATCAATATATCTATGAAAAATCAATGTTTCCTCCCCCATGTAATTACATGAATCCACAGTACATGACAGCAAAGAAATTATGAAAGATAAAATTAATTGTTTTATACACATACCTTCCATGATGATAAACCATGGTTGTACTTTAGATTTGGAAGTTGACTGCTAACATCTATCAGCTCTATACAACCTATAATTACAAAATAATCAATATAAATTTCATATTTTTCACCAAATTGAAAACCAAACTCAAATGCCAGCAAACAATAAATTCAAGCATGGGGGAGGGTGGATTCTCATATTCTTTTAAAAACTGAGTGCTATAAGGAAGCTTATGCAACAACCGATTATGCGAGGGCTGTACAGCCAGTCAATGTCGTTAAAACTTCCATCATATAATGCAACAATGATGGTTTATCATATTGAATCCAAAATCACTAAAGCTTGACATAACAAGAATGTGTCCAAGTACATGGATGCCCCACTCGCACTATCATTTTCTATGTTCAGTGGACCGTGAAATTGGGATAATAACTCTAATCTGGCATTACAAGTAGAAAGATCATATCATAGAGAACATGTGTACTAAGTTTCAAGTTAATTGGACTTCAACTTCATCAAAAACTACCTTGACCAAAAACTTTAACCTGAAGTGGGACAGACGGACGAACAAACGAACGGACGGACACACAAACCAGAAAACATAATGCCCCTCTACTATCGTAGGTGGGGCATAAAAATATATGGGTGACAAAAAAAATAAAATAGCCTAGTAAATGTCAGGTTTATGTTTTTACTGATAAGCTGGACAAGCTTTTCCATTAATAAGATCAAAAATTTATTTCAGAGTTAAGTAATTGCAATCATGAACAAAGGAGACAATTCAATTTCTGCATCTCTCCATCATACTAGCCATGACAACTTCATCTTCTGTATGGTTCAATGAATTTAAAAGTAAGAAGGCACCTTAAAATGACATTCTAGATATATGTCAACTTCATCTTCAATGGTTCAATGAATTTATAAGTAAGAAGGCACTTTAAAATGACATTCCAGCCATGACAACTTCATCTTCAATGGTTCAATGAATTTATAAGTAAGAAGGCACTTTAAAATGAGAGGCATGAATATAAGTGAAAAAGTACCTTTACACTTCTCCATCATACTGGCTATTATTGCTTCATTTTCTACAGGGTTCAGTGAACATGTAGAATAAACCAGTCTACCTCCTACAGCTAACAACTCTAAACCTCGCTTCAATATCTTCATCTGTACCCTTCAATGTAAAAAGCCTAATAAAGACTTTTATAGGGAGTCTTTTTTATGTTGTGATATTACATTAGTATTTCAGATAAGGATGAAGAATGGTACCTATTAAAACATTTAATCCCGCTGCATTTGTTTGCACCTGTCCTAAGTCAGGAAACTGATGTTCAGTAGTTGTCGTTTGTTGATGTGATTCATCAAAAATTCTTGTTTTTTATATAGATTAGACCGTTGGTTTCCCTGTTTGAATGGTTTACACATGTCATTTATGGGGTCCTTAATCGCTTGCTTTTCAATGTGAGCTAAGGCTCTGTGTTGAATACCATACTTTGACCTATAATGGTTTACTTTCACAAATTGTGTCTTTGATGGAGAGTTGCCTTATTTGCCCTCATACTATATTTTCTTGTATCTATTTCAATAGCACATGCCATGTGACTGTCATGTGACTATCATTCAACATGAGGACTGTCATTTATCATGTTTATTGTAAGTATTTCAAAGTTGTTAACAATTTTCAAATGGACATTAAAACCTAATGATTTTACTTCAGCGACTGTGACAAATCTGTCTCACATAGCAATTTCTTTCAAGATATAAATCTACTAGTTAGAAATAAAAGATTTCCTACATATCTTCTCACTTTAGAATGTTTTAATCTATCTTTTGCAGACCAATTTATACTTTTTTTTTCTTTTTTTTTTTTTTTATAAAGATTTCTAATGTTCTACATGGTTCATTCATTTCATACTGTTGATGTTAAGTGTCGGACTGAAAATTTCAAGAATGCTTTTAAAGATTTTGGTCCAAGTTTAGTGGTCCAGTATTTACTTGTAAGATTCTGATTAAATGCTTATCTGTCCATTCGATGCTTATATGGTTTAAATTATTTTCTCTTAATGATATACTTGATGAAGTTTTACTTTTTAATTCTAGATTTGGTTATTTACTTTTGAAGTTTTGGTCCACTGATCTGAAGTCCATTACTTACTTATGAAGGTTTGGTCCAATATTTGCATTCCATCTACTCCAAATATCCACATTTTTCCTTAGGGTTCCATCACCACTGTAATAAATATAGAATAAAGGCAACAGTAGTATACCGCTGTTCAAAACTCATAAATCCATGGACAAAAAACAAACTCAGGGTAACAAACTAAAACTGAGGGAAACGCATTAAATATAAGAGGAGAACAACGACACAACATTAAAATGTAACACACACAGAAACGGACCTAGCATCAGACAAAAATGTAAAAGTGAATCAAAGAAAGATATGAGTACTTCTGCATTGTTGCTTCAGATTATTGTTTCATATATAACATCATATAGAAGAGCACTATACTTATTAAGATGACACCTAGCAATGCTAAGGGCAAGTGTTTCTTCTGTAAAGTTTTTAGTTTTCCATCTGAATAAAGATGATCAATTACTGGTGTTTGTCTGTTCATTAGTCTTCAGAAAGGCTTTTTTTTTAACTGAAGTTTAAATTTGCATAGAAACTATTCTTTTGACAAAAAACAGTAAAATTCTTGTAATAAATTACTTCATGAGCAGTTTCTTCACAAATTTTTTTTTCCAGTAGAATTATAAGGGGAATTGGTTCTTCTGATAAATGATAAAAGTTTGAAAATAACAATAATAAAGTTTAGCTAAAAGAGGCTGAACAATGAAGAAAAGTACCTAATAAATAGTTACACTTAAAGATTACAGTAAGTATCCAGGGCTACATTGTGATTTTGATTGATTTTGATTTTGGTGTTTTTACGCCACTTTTAAGCACCACTTTTGGGCTATTTCGAGGTGGCAAAGTTTTAATTGGCTGAGAGAGACGGAGTGTCCAGAGAAAATCCCAATCTTCGATAGGAAAACTGACAATCCTAGTCAATTAAGATTGGAGTCAAGAGCAGCCGCACAAGCAGGGTTCGAACTCACAACCTCATTGTTGACTTGCTAGTGATTACAGTAGTAACTACTTAAGACCACTTGGCCACCAAGGCCCCTTGCAAAATTGTGTAAATACTTACCTACAGGGAACATCACACAGAACTCTGTCGTACTGGACAAAATCTTTAATACCTTCCTGTAAAACAATCAATAATAAATAGAGAACGTGTCCATAGGACAAAGATGATGCCCTCTCTTATATCACATAATAAAGGGGCATAACTCAAGAATGTTAAAAGTGATTTCACAAAATTTCATACTTGATCTCTGTTTTGTAGTGATCACCATTGTGGATAATTTTCATAAAATTTGGTTGAATCAAACAGAAGTTAGAGAATGGAAACCTATTTTGAAATGTACTGATGTATGATATATAAACAGACAAAGGGTAACAATTAATGCTCCCTCTGTTAAAGAAAGGGGCATAAAAACAACGACATATGTCAATTCTATATAAAGTTTGACTATGTGAATAATTTTCTCTATACTCAAAATATAATGAGACCTCACCATTTTATCAAGACACTCAACTGGCTTTATATTCTCTCCATAAAAAAAAAAGTGTTTAAAGTTATGTGAAAAATTACATCATTGTTCTCCTCAGAACTTTCAAATAGCACCATTAACATAGCACTAGTTTTCCAAAAAAAATATAGCAACATGGCCCTTATACATTCCATCATAAATTAATCGTCATTACATAAAATTATTATGGAAGATACTGACTTTATGACATTTCATCTTTAACTTACCCCAATTCTTATATTTGGTAGAGTTGTAGCATCATGATTAACTATTGCACAGCAAGGACTCTGTAACCTTTTGACCTGATGAACCATCAGATAACATCTCTTATTACACACATCATTAGCAATAACATATCCCTCTGTGAAAATTTAAAAATATAAATTAAATCAATGTCTGTAGTGTATCAAATACCGCCATTATTGGACATCACAAAAGTTCCCATAAAATTTTGACATCATAATAGAAAATAAAAGTAGAAAATATCTGAAGCCACAATGGAAAAGAGATTGTTGTATGGCGTCAAAAGTTCAAGCAGGATAGATTCTCAGGTCAAGTGGGACAGATTTCGAAACAGCTATAAGGTGTATATCACTGTGGAATGTGGATTCATTTTTCATTATTGGATACCAATTTATCTTTCTGTTGACTGTCTTAGTAATAATTACTCTCTGATTTGATTTTTTTAATTTTGTTTTGTTTTACCTTTTGAATTCAATATTCCTCTTTCATTAGATTACCTGCTAGGTAAACCATACTGACCTGGGACATTTTCTCCATCTGCATGTAATAATTCTATTAACTGGGCAGTCTTAGACCCTGGGGCAGCACACATGTCTAAAACCTATAAGAGAAATAGAACAGCATGTGATATTTATTATCAAGACTATTTTCTTCTTTAAATTCTCTACTGAGAATTGTTTTCAGTCAACAGATTGAGAACATAAACAAGAATGTGTCCTAAGTACACGGATTCCCTATCTGCACGATCATTTTCAGTGGACTGTGAAATCTTTAATATAGCTTTAAAATTAAAAAGATCATATAAGAAACATGTGAACTAAGTTTCATGTTGACTGGACTTCAACTTCATCAAAAATTACCTCGACCAAAAACCTTAACCTGAAGCGGGACAGACGGACGAGCAGGCGGAAGGATGGAAGGACAAACGAACGAAACAAACACACAGAGCAGTAAACATAATGCCCATAAATGGGGCATAAAAAATTCATAAGCCAAAGTCATTGATGATTCCTGAAAAAAAAACATATTATCCTTGATTTGTTTAATTTGAGGAAGTTTCTATGGTACATCTCATCTCATGCCTGGCACCATTTGATGAGAAGGAAGCCAAGGAACTCCCTTCTATTTTCAAAAATGTAGATAATCAATATCAATTATGGCCAAGAGTATAACAGATAACTTTATTTATGCAAAGAATAAAACATTTTTAGATCAAACTGTTATTGAACTAGTTTTTATGATATCTTGTTCATTTTTTCTAAAATAATCATTGGAATGAAAATCAATGACTGTAATTGGATGGTTAGAGTGGTTTTATTACAGTTCACATCATAATAACACTCTTTCAATGAAGCAATCAGCCATTAATTTGATCATTTTATATCTTAATGCAGATATTTCCAAAACCCCAATAAATAAGTATTGCATTTTTGTCCAGTCTTCAAAATTGCAATAATAAATGCAAGCAATGATTTCTGATCTTTCAGAATACAGATGTATTTTATAGATACCAACCTTGTGATGGGGTTTGACATCTAACACTAGTGGTGGTATCATTGACACAGCTTCCTGTCGACTTATGTTACCCTGTAAAATAAAAGACATACTATAGTCACCGTCAAGTAAAATTGGCACCATGTTTTTTGTCAAAATTTTCTTAAATATCAACCACGTTAACTAAAGATCATGTTTTTAAATTAGCGGAGAAAAAATCCTGTCCAAAATATCCACTACTGTCCTACCTTTTATTGTGTTTGCACTGTATAATCCTGACCTTCACATAATCCAAGATTAATTTGTATGGTGGAATCTGACATTGTTATTACCGGAAGTGTTGCCGTGGAGTTCCATGTGCTCTCCATTTTCTTTTGTCTCTCTGAGCTTTTGGTCATCTTTACGTAAAAAGCACGGTAAATTGTATCATCAATGACAATGATATGACTGGAGAGTAACGAATGTTATGGAATAAGGGATCCTCATAGAAACCAAGATGGCGGTTTTACAATGTAAATAATCTTGTAAAAGGTAGGACAGTAGTGGATATTTGGACAAGATTTTACTTCCACTTGAAAAACATTATCTTGAGTCAACGGGGCTATATTTAATTTCTTTTTGGACAAAAAACATGGTGCAAATTTTGAGTGGTTACAATATGACTGTGATCATTTGTTTTATGAATAATATATATATATCATCTTAATTACTAAGAGCCACATACATGGAATAATCCAAATAAAATCATACTGCACTTTCAAAATCCCTCCATGTTTTTTCTTTCTTCTTCAAATAATTAATTTACTTACGCTTTCTGTTTCATTCAAAAGAAATTCTTTGAGTGGCTGTAAATCTTGTTGATGTCTGATTTCTCTTCTTGATAAATCTATCTGCCAACCTAGTTCATTTGGATACCTAAAATATAAGTAAAAAAACTCATACCACTAGGTTGAACAATGTGGTCCCTCAGCAATGAAGAATAGTTGAAATTTCAAATTCTTTTTTGTCATTTTAACTTGAAAATTAACATAGAAAAGGCAAGGGAAATAAAGTTATAAAAGATCGCTCATTAATGGCAGATTTTTATCACAAATTTTGTAGATACGATTATATTTACATAAAATATTAGTGAACAAATGTATAATTACAGTAAGTAGGCGATGGAAAAATGTCATTAGAATGTGCTGCTCAGGAAAGTTGACTGGATTTAAGGCAGATCTCATATTCTGCCCCTGTAAGATTTTCTCTTATTCAATTTACAAGATAATGACAATAATACATTTTAATGACTAATGTTACAACTTACCAAGGAAGACTGTGAACAGGGCACTCATCATTGGACACCAGTTTGGTAATGTATTCATTCTTAATAATCTTCAACATTTCTTGTGCTTCACTAAAATAAATTAAACATTTAATAATACATGTATTACCTTTAAAAATAATTGTGAAGCGGCCGCAGAGGTTGAAACCTGAACAATTGGGCCAAATTTGGACACAATATTCAAGCTTGATACTGTGAGAATTTGGATTGTTATCAAATTTTTGACATAATATAGGTTTCTGACAAAAAACAAATGTCAGGATCTTACAAATCTAATTAAAGATTTCTTCTTGAAACTTAATAAAAATTTAAAATTTGAAAAATTTTGAAAAAAAATGAACCCCTTAAAAAAATTGGGAATTCCCTAAACACTTTTTGAATCCCCCTTGGAGCAATTACCCTGTTACTCGATCCATGCCTTTCCTTTGTAGTATGGAACCTTGTAGTACAATTTCAAAGAGATTCATACACTTAATAGTAGGGTGCCCAGTATCGAAAAAGACGTCTAGTTAACGAGTTTAAGTTAACGGAGAACATACGGCTAAATTTAGATGCAAACTGTTGAAAAATCATTATATTTTCCAATCATGAATGTCGTCGTATGCTGCCGTGGTCACATTTTTCAAAATTTCGTTGTTTCTTATGGTACCCAAAGATACTGTACAGTACAGGTCATCTTCAACACAAAAAATAAAATTATTCCTCTTTGTTTTATTTGTTCAAATTGTACTTATCATTTAGCTCAAATATCAAATTATTCATATAAAGAAAGCTAAAAAATATTTATATAATTTAAGTATAAGTATTTCATGATTTTAGTAGGTCTATTTTTATAGCTGAAATTAACAACATTTTCAACGAAAGCAATTTTATTACGTGTTACTTTCACGGGATTTTTACTCTGATTACATCAATAAGACATGGTTCATATGTGTTCCAAATATATTTCGTGTAATGTTAATCGGTGAAAAGAAAATAGCAATTAAAAACACAAATTTAGTGATAATTTTGTCTTGATTCAAACACGCCTTTTCTCGTGCCGTTAATCGTTTTGTAGCTTACACTATTAGTTCATTAACTAGGACAATTGTCACTAACTTCATTTCTTTTTTTTTTGCTTGTTGTATGGCCAATTTGTTTGTTTTTGATAGTCCTGTTTGTTTGAAGATCGTTGTTTTGTAACTTGAAATATCATTTTGTTGGTTTTTATAACTTTAATTGTTTTCTTTTAATTGATAGTTTTGTTATAATTGTAATATACAAAACAAATCCTTCGGTCACGTTTCAGACCCGGAATATGGCACACATTCACAGTCCTGTTAAACTATGCTAATCAAACCCTAAGCAAAGTAGGACTGAAATACAATGGGATAAGTGTGTTATAACTTATATGTCATGGTTCTTCTACTGAATTGCCTATTAATATGCGAGGAATTAACACTAAAGCTTTATCGAGGCTATGGGAGGACGGAAAGATCATGTATATTTTAGTATATTGCACGATGCTTCAGACCTAGACTATCTTCGTACTGATGATTACAAAATGTTGTACCATCATTCTTGCTATAAATCTTACACTAGCAGACACAACTGCAGTTATTTTAAAGCTTAATCAAGTTCTTGTTCGTCGCTAAAGTGTTTCAGGGCATATATAGAAGGTCGTCAAATTCCTGACTGTATAAAATTTCTTTGGGTCAGTGAGAACCAGCAGGCCTTAATCAGATTTCTTGGTGAATTGATTGTTCGGCATCATGGTATATCAACAGTTACTATAATACATGAAGAAGTCATATTCTATTTAACACTTCCAAGGACCCTAAATCAGCTCAGACGGAGTATTCAGGTTTGAAGAATTATTTTGTACGCCCGATGAAGTAGATACTCGCATGATTGTACATGCTATACATGTAGACAAAGAGTTCGGTGTGGAAGGAATCAAGAGTAGGCTATTAGTAAAAAAATCACAAGATACAGATGTTCTTATCTTATGGGTTCATAAGTACAAGTGAGAGGTTTAGCTCTATGAAACCAGGTTCAATCCACCATTTTCTACATTTGAAAATGTCTGTACCATGTCAGGAATATGACAGTTGTTGTCCATTCGTATTTTGTGATTTGCATGAACTATGGTTTCAAACTGGCAATATAGCTTGCACACAAGATTTGCTCGGCTATTTACCTGTCCATGACACATGTAAAAGTATCGGGTTTGCCACCTGTAACATGGTACCAGTCGCACATGATGTTACATGATGCGATACAATGTAATCGGTCCTGTTTAGGATCGATAGGCGCACTGTTTATAAGTCTTAAAGGACAACCCAGATGATTTCAACGATTTTTCAAACCTTTCTTATTGTGACATCGATGAATCGGTTAATGCAGCTCGAGATCTTGTTGTTAGGTTGGATCATCTCAAGTCAAAACTAAAAATAGATCATTGTGCTTAAACAAATTGAGCGTAAAATTGGCTACAATTTAAAATTTCTCCCTTGTCAAATTTCCTACTTGTGAATCTACTTTTAAACAATATGAAATAAGCGCTTCACTCCAGACGTAAAGATATCTTCCAAAATAGCAAAACTAACCTAACATTCTCCTCTTCAGTCAGTTCGAATGGGAAAAGAAAAATGACTTGTCTATCTCGAAGGTCAGATGTCATCCGAATTTCTGCAAGATTAGTTTGTACTTGTGAGGGGGAATCTGTGTTTTCAAAGGGTTGCATTTGCTTCGACAAAATCTATCCTGTACAGATGATTGCCCATGTCAGGCAAATGACATATGTCAAAATGTAAATACTCATCTGGTTGCAGTAAGAAACATTGATGACGACGAAGATGACGATGCATAAGATTTCATTTTTTTGTATGTACCTTATAAATCATTGTTAGTTATCGAATGAAAATTAAGAAGTCCATAATATTTTCTAAACAATAAATAAAACATATAATCAATTTTGATATCGTTGGAAATATAGTAATAATCTTTCTAATGGGGATTCCGAAAGATATGTAAATTAAAAAAAAAAACAAAAAAAACCCTGTCATATGTTCTCTGACCTTGGCATGGTTGATGGGCTAAAACTACAGGAGACCATAGAACGTAGTAGGTAATAATAGCCTCGATCATAATTTTCTATTTGCATTTGATCTTTTTTGTGTGTGTGTGTTTTAGCAATACTGTTGTCTGCTTGTTTTCATTTTATAAGTTTTTAATGTTCCTTTGGTTTCTTACGCCTTTTTTTTTGCATTTGTTTGTAAAAACATCGGTGCTGTACATAACCCTCTCCCTTATTACATTTTTGGAATACTTATAAACATTATAGCCAATTGTTGCTCATTTAGTATATGTAAGGAGGGGTGTTTTACCTGTTCTAATAGACGTTTTGTTTTCATAACTTTTGCCCCCCCCCTCTTTTTCTCTGTTTGCAGTAATTTTTACTTCTTCAAAGCAAAGTTATACACAGAGCTTTAAATTCAATCAAGTTCGACGTTAATTTCAGAACAAATCATTTATATATACTATTTCGCACCCAATAACAAAAATTTGATATTTACCTTGAAATTGACGAACACCTTACTATCAAAAGACGTGAAAAACACATTTTGTTTTCAACAAAAGATTAAAGTTAAGATCTAAAAAACGTCTTTAGACATTACTTGTAACGAATTGAATACAAAAATAACAAATTTAGAAACTGAAATAGGTCAAGGTCACTGTTATTTAACAGCTGTTTGAAAATTTCAAATTTGCACCCTACATGCAAAAAAGTCAATCTAAAGTCATTTTTGGGGATAAAAATATAAAATAAGTTCTAAATGTAGACACAAAAGATATTTTTCTATAAATTAGTTGTTTTTATTTTTCTCCAAACGCATAGATCTAGGAGAATCAGGCTATCTAAATGTGACTGTGCATTTTCCTTGAATTTTTGCTCTGACCTTTGACCCTGATTTAAAAAAATCGTGACCACGGTAGACAGCGACGACAACGCTATTTCGATGAGGATTGTTCTCCTCTTTCCAATGATATAAAATATAGCCGTATGTTATTCCGTTAAAGCAAATCGATAATATTTGTTGATTGGGCACCCTACTATAAGCACAAGTTATTATCTAGAAACTAGATATATGCTGGTTTTTGGCCCCTAATTCCTGTATGAATGAGGCAATTACCCCCAAACTCAATTCCAGCCTTCCCTTTGAGATATGGAACCATGTGGTACAATGTCAGTTAGATCCATACTCTTACATACAAGTTGTTGTCAAGAAACTACAAAAATGCTTGTTTTTGGCCCCTTTTTGGCCCTTAATTGCTAAACTGTTGGCACCATAACCCCCCAAAATAAATCCAACCCTTCTACTTGTGGTATTAAACATTGTGGTACAATTTCAGAGCAATTGAATTACTTATATACAAGTTATTATCCTAAAAGTAGAAAAAATATTGTTTTGGGCCCCTTATTCCTAAACAGTTGGGACCATCATCCCCAAAATCAATCCCAACCTTCCTTTTGTGGTATTGAACCTTCTTATTAAATTTCATAGAGAACCATTCTCATGTAAACTAAAGTTATTGTCCGGAAACCAATGTGTCTTGGGATGACGAAGAAGATGACGCAGACGATGTAGACGACATCATACCATTATACAATCCCATAATACTTTTTGCGGTCGTATAAAAATAATTAAAACAGTTCATACATTTATAAGACATGTATATTGTTATAAGTTGCTTGAATATATAGAAAGAATTCTCAGTATTTATATCTCTATAAGATTTGTAAAAAAACAAAAGTAGTCAGGTGGACCCAGATTTGCAAATTGAAAGGTGTTTACTAAATGACTGTTAAACCTCCTTTTCCTACCCTCTGAATCCAGTGATCCTGAATGTTGTTGGTAGAGGCTGTCTCATTGATTCTAGGAAGGCCTCCCATTCAGCCTCTTTGATTATTCCCTGTTCCTACAATACAAATGTTATCATCGGTATAGTTATTTATAGGAAAGTTTAAAAATTCACTTCCATATTTAAGATGTTACCTAAACACAATACTTGAAATTTTGTGAATATTTATGAATCACTTTATCTGCTTTGAAATCAAAAACCTTAAAAGTACAATTCCTTCTTAATGTTTTGATGGGTATAAATTTTACACAAAGTTCTGGTACATTTAAGAATATAACAAGATAATATAGCGATATTCAAACATGTGTTATGAATAATGGTTGGATATCTGATGTCTTTAAAAACACCAGAGGTATACGCCAAGGATGTCCTTTATCTGCATTATTATTTGTTTTATCTGTGGAAATTATGGCTTCAAGATTAAGAAGCAATACTGATTTTAAAGGTATAAGAATCAAATTAGATTGCAAAAGTCATAGTATAAAAATTTCGCAACTAGCAGATGATACTACTTTATTTTGTTGTTCTAAATATGACGTTCAAGTAGCTATGAACGAAATTGAAATATTTGGTTCTTATTCAGGACTGAAATTAAATAGAAATAAAACAGAGGGGTTATGGGTAGGCAAGCTTAAATCATGTAAAGACAAAATTGAGGGAATCAATTGGAGTAATGGACCAGTCAAAACTCTTGGTATATACTGTAATGCCGACATTCCCCCCTTTTTATAGTAAACCTATGTCTGTATAGTTTCTCGAAATTATTGAGGATAAAACGATAGATGTTAGTGAGATGTCTAATGTTACAAGTAGTGTAAAACTTGTCATTGTTATTGTGGCTGTTGTTTTCATGATACGACAGATTTGTGTATGTTAGTTTGTTGAGAAGTTTTAGTTCACGTTCGGATTCCGTATTTTCGCGATAGTTACCTTATTATACAATAAACTCAAATAAAACTGTTCTAATGATTTACTAATAAATTTAAAGTCGAAACCCATCTTTATTGATGAAGATCAATCGTTGTTTACAAACAGTATCAACATTACGGGAGTTTCCCTAATATGATCCATGGTTGTCGATTGGTAAACAATATGTAACAAGCTCTGTCATTGGTCAGTCGACAGTATAAATACCAAAACAACAACAGAAACGACGGAGTGTTCGGTTGACAAAGAATGGGTAGTGACAAACTTAAATAAAAGCTGGAATATGTCTGAGAAATACAGACAAGCATTGAACGTTACCTTTGTTTTAGTTTAAGGTTGTCGGTGCTGGTGCAAACTTTAGGTGCCAAATCGGGAGCAAATCCTTGGTGCAAATATTTATTGGTGCAAACTTTAGGTGCCAAATGGGAGCAAATCCTTGGTGCAAATATTTATTGGTGCAATTGATGGTTTAGGTGTAATTCCTGGGTGTAAATATATTGCTTGGAGCAAATAATGTTTTAGGTGAAAATCCTTGGTGTAAATATTGCTTGGTGCAAATAAATATATAGTTTTGTGCAACTTGTTTTGTTAGGTGAAATTCCTAGGTGACAAACTTTAAGAAAGTCAAGTATTTAATATTTATTACGGAAGCTTTATGGTAGGAACGATTTTGTGATTACCTATAAAGAATTGTTGATTGTTGATTGTATTTATTATGTCTTAAGGAATTGAGACGTATTATAAACTGTGGGTTAGTGAATCTGGTTGATTTACTTTAATGTGATCGAGTTTAGCGCTACACATTGGTAGTTTAATAATATTTAGATAGTGACAGAGTAAAGTCTCTGTTTAGGTTAGTTATAGATAAGACCAACCATACTAGGAACCGGACTAGGCCAGGAACAGAGCTGTACCACTACCAGTCCAGCATTTTTATAAATAATAATAAAGCATCTAAACTGTTCTATTTCATGTATTTTATTTCACGAAGATTTAGTAAATATACAGTAATAACAAAACAAATATAAAATCAATATCGGTAGAGTGTTTTGGTCGACGGTAAACCAACTAGACGTCGACCCTAATATTTTATCCTAATATACATACACACAATAAAAAGATCCCTTTACTTTATGTTCATTGTGTTCTCTGGTGTCCGACTCTAGCACCCGAGAGGCAGTGTTACAATTGGTGGCAGCGGTGGGATTGATTTATAGAGTCTTAGTGTTTGTACATTTAGCAAATAAGTTATATAAAATGGATGATTCAAACGTTGTTACGTTTGGCCCACATCTCAATGAGATTGGTGATGAAGCTGATGCAACTATGCATGACAATTTATTAGAGAAACAAAGTTCTGAAATTTATAGAACAACGGAGAGAATGCTGGCAGAGGCACGTTCAGAAATGAAACTTCGGATGGACAAATGTTTTTCCGATTTTTCAAAAGATATGAATCAGTTGTTTGCAAAATTTGAAGGGCAAGCTATGGAAAGTAGGTCCACTCCAATTTTAGGAAGGGGAGTAGAAACTCCAGCAAGTTGTCTGGAACACATAACTAGGCAAGACAGAACTGATACAAATAACAGTCCTATTCCAAATATCCGACGTACAAAATCTGATATTTCTTGCAAAATAAAACCACAAATCTATGACGGCTCGGATGATTTGGAGGAGTATTTGACCCAATTTAATTTATTGGCAGAACTAAATGATTGGGACCATAAAACTAAGGCCTTACTTTTGGCTAGTAGTTTGTCTGGAAGTGCTCGGGCTATATTAAATGAAATCACAGATGGGGAACTACACAATTTTGACAGTTTGGTCACCTCTCTTAAGAATAGGTTTGGTTCAGTCAATAGAGCTGAAGTGTTTAGAGCAGAGTTGCAAACACGAGTACGATTTAAAAATGAAAGTTTGCCTGAATTAGCTCAGTCTATTAAGAAACTGACACGTAGGGCTTATCCTGGTACCTCTCCACTGGTTAGGGACACATTAGCTTTAGATTCTTTTATTGATGCAATACCTGAGACAGAAGTACGTCTCAGATTAAGGGAGGTTGGACCCAAATCAATAAATGAGGCAGAACATATTGCTGTCAGACTCGAAGCATTACGAGTTGCCGATATACGGAAAGGCCGAAATGTTCGCATTGTCGATATTGAAACGGTTCAAGAGCCTGATCTGAAACGGGAAATAAATGAAATCAAACAAAGTATTGAATCTTTGACGAATGAAGTACTTATTATCAAAAATCAAAATGATCAGCAATTCCGAGAAGATAAAAATTATAGAGAGAAATAAAAATAATTTCAATAGAAATTTTAATAATAGAGGAGCATTTCGTCGTTAGGAAAACGGACAAATGTCCAGTCAGGAGCGAGAATGATTTCTCGACACTGTGAATACTATTATTTTAATATTGTGTTGTGCCATCAAAACAGTTGTTTTGTTTTGGCTACTATATAGATGTACATGTATATATGCATTAAAAGTTCGCACGCTCGTTTTAGTTGGAGCTAGTTTATTTAAATTTTTATTGTGAAGACCGATTTGTTTTGGACAATTATTATACCGAAACAGATGTTTTATGTATAGATGACATGTTGATTTCCTTTCACTAAGGATTGTTTAATAATTAAAGATGATGTTGTCCTTTGTCTAAAAATCATGCAGAGGCAATGCCTCTTGCTGTAGAATCTCCGTAGCAGAGATTGTAGAAGTTCCGCTCTAGATATAAATGATTAATAAAGGCAAAAACTGCAGTGGCGCTAAACACTATATTTTTATAATTTGTTTAGAACTTATGAACACGTTAAGTGAATATACTGATCTGTACTGGTCATTTCTGAGGCAGAAATTAAAACAAAATAGAAGGTCAACTGATAATTTGGTTAGAAACTCTGGTTGTAAGTAGTGCTTTATACAATTGTTGAGCACACTAGCATGATGCAAAATATTATTACGATCTTAGTCGGTAGCCCTATCAAGAGAATGTTCTCAAAACTCGTATTATGAGTAAAATGTGAAAAATAATAATAGTGTAAGAGTATGTAGAGTTGAGCTAGATGATAAAAGCTCAATGCATGACAAGAATGTCTCAGTTAAATACTGATATGTAGATATTTTGGCTTGGCCAGTCAAATATATACCTTGACGGTATGATTCTTGAGAATTGAGCAATAAGAATTTAGTAGACATTTGATCTGAAGATAACGAGAGGTACACAACGAGGCACCTTCCGAAAGAAAGGCTGCGTGTACATGTCATATTTTCCAGATCAGATAGTAAAGTTGTAATTGATTGCTCAAAAGAGATAGACACAGGTTTGACCTAATTTCTGGTCAGTGTCTATGGAGCAAAGCTTGACAAAAGCGGGTTTGCTTAAATATCTTTACAATGTTTGCAAGCCCGAATATTAGTACATGTATAAAAGAGAGAAATAGTCTAGGCAATGTAAAATAATGTTGTCAAAAACTGGAAAAATAAATAGTAAAGAATAATAAATTGATAGAAAGAGAAACTTGCTCAATAGAGATAAACACCAGTGACCAGATTATTGGTCGATGTTTATGGAGTAAAGCTTAGTAAAAGCGGGTTTGCTTAAATATCTTTACAATATTTGCAAGCCAGAATGTATAATTTAAAGTGAAATAGGTATATGTAATACAAAATAGGGCTGTATAGGAAACTAAGAGAAAAAGAAAGTAATAATTATTTAGGGATAGATAGAAACGACAGATTTGTTCAATAGAGATAGACACATGAGTGACCTAACTTCTGGTCAGTGTTTATGGAGCAATGAATGATCAAATGGTTTTGCTGGTGAAACATTTTACAATGTTTGCAAGCCTAAGTATCAGAAGTAAAGGAAAAACCTGAAACCAGAGTGGACAGAAATCAAAGTACAAAAGTTCTTTAAGTGTAGGTTGTTGACATGAATGAGTTTATTCGTGTAATTCTTTTGTATGTTCGTCATCTTAAGAATAATAATATAATGAATTGGTTCTACTTTAATTAAACCTTACAAACGAATGTATTTGGGGACCAAATCCTTAAAGGTGGGGGCAATGTAATGCCGACATTCCCCCCTTTTTATAGTAAACCTATGTCTGTATAGTTTCTCGAAATTATTGAGGATAAAACGATAGATGTTAGTGAGATGTCTAATGTTACAAGTAGTGTAAAACTTGTCATTGTTATTGTGGCTGTTGTTTTCATGATACGACAGATTTGTGTATGTTAGTTTGTTGAGAAGTTTTAGTTCACGTTCGGATTCCGTATTTTCGCGATAGTTACCTTATTATACAATAAACTCAAATAAAACTGTTCTAATGATTTACTAATAAATTTAAAGTCGAAACCCATCTTTATTGATGAAGATCAATCGTTGTTTACAAACAGTATCAACATTACGGGAGTTTCCCTAATATGATCCATGGTTGTCGATTGGTAAACAATATGTAACAAGCTCTGTCATTGGTCAGTCGACAGTATAAATACCAAAACAACAACAGAAACGACGGAGTGTTCGGTTGACAAAGAATGGGTAGTGACAAACTTAAATAAAAGCTGGAATATGTCTGAGAAATACAGACAAGCATTGAACGTTACCTTTGTTTTAGTTTAAGGTTGTCGGTGCTGGTGCAAACTTTAGGTGCCAAATCGGGAGCAAATCCTTGGTGCAAATATTTATTGGTGCAAACTTTAGGTGCCAAATGGGAGCAAATCCTTGGTGCAAATATTTATTGGTGCAATTGATGGTTTAGGTGTAATTCCTGGGTGTAAATATATTGCTTGGAGCAAATAATGTTTTAGGTGAAAATCCTTGGTGTAAATATTGCTTGGTGCAAATAAATATATAGTTTTGTGCAACTTGTTTTGTTAGGTGAAATTCCTAGGTGACAAACTTTAAGAAAGTCAAGTATTTAATATTTATTACGGAAGCTTTATGGTAGGAACGATTTTGTGATTACCTATAAAGAATTGTTGATTGTTGATTGTATTTATTATGTCTTAAGGAATTGAGACGTATTATAAACTGTGGGTTAGTGAATCTGGTTGATTTACTTTAATGTGATCGAGTTTAGCGCTACACATTGGTAGTTTAATAATATTTAGATAGTGACAGAGTAAAGTCTCTGTTTAGGTTAGTTATAGATAAGACCAACCATACTAGGAACCGGACTAGGCCAGGAACAGAGCTGTACCACTACCAGTCCAGCATTTTTATAAATAATAATAAAGCATCTAAACTGTTCTATTTCATGTATTTTATTTCACGAAGATTTAGTAAATATACAGTAATAACAAAACAAATATAAAATCAATATCGGTAGAGTGTTTTGGTCGACGGTAAACCAACTAGACGTCGACCCTAATATTTTATCCTAATATACATACACACAATAAAAAGATCCCTTTACTTTATGTTCATTGTGTTCTCTGGTGTCCGACTCTAGCACCCGAGAGGCAGTGTTACAATACTTTGGGCATTGTAGGGAGGAATGTGAAAAATTAAATTGGGAAAATAAAATTGAAAAGATGAATAAATTATTTTGTTCTTGGCAAAAAATAAATCTTACTATTTTAGGAAAAATTTTGATAATCAAAACACTAATTGTGCCCATTTTTACTTTTGTGGGATCTGCCTGCAGAGTTCCAGAGAAATATTTAAAAGAAAATAGAAAAAAGTTGTTTTAAATTTGTTTGGGATAATAAACCAGATAAAGTAAAAAGAAATTCAATTATTGGTCCATATGAAAAGGGGGGATTAGATATGATAGATATAAGGAGTTATTTCACTGCTTTAAAAGCTATTTGGGTAAAAAGATTAGTAAATGATTGTGAAGGAGGTTGGAAAATTATACCTCAGCACTATTTTTATAATTTTGGGTCAAATTGGTTAGTGTTTCAAACAAACAGTGGGGATAAGCCAGACGAAAGCATTGAACACATCCCAGATTTTTATAAAGATATCATTAAATGTTGGA
The DNA here is from genome assembly GCA_019925275.1 of Mytilus edulis. Taxonomy (NCBI): domain Eukaryota; kingdom Metazoa; phylum Mollusca; class Bivalvia; order Mytilida; family Mytilidae; genus Mytilus; species Mytilus edulis. Next base: position 113,463,309 of record CM034352.1, on the reverse strand, counting down.
AATTAACTGGTGGAGGACTAACAAAAAAACCAGAAACATTTACAGACATAAGAAAACAAATATTATGGAACAATAAAGGAGTAGGGGCATTAAGGCCTGGTTTTGGCCCAAGAAAATAAAATGTTTGATAACTTTTTCAAATTGGAACATAATCTTTACAAATGCATAGGGTCAAGAAATATAAATGAAAAACATTAAGATTCTTATGTGATGACGTCACAATTACGTCATAATATATACTGTTTTCACAAAAACGATGAAAATTCATAATTTATGCAGTTTTCTATCTTTATTTCTGTTGTGGAAACATCGTGCGCAGCCAAGAAACAACAAAATAATTTAACTTAAGCTTTATCATTACTATTGACAAAATCTCACCAAATATAAAGTTGTTTCTTGGGTGCGCACATACTTTTCCAATCGAAAATATACTTAACAATTTGATGAAAAACAAGGAAAATCACAAAATTTTACAAAATATGCAAATTAAGGCATGATTTGTTGCCATGGTAACTTGTTTAATGTCCAAAATTATTTTGTTTTTCTGAATACCTTCTACCTGAGATACTTTTCAGTAATTTTAAAATATGAATGAAAACTTTTAAATTTGCAGTAATTTTTGGGCCAAATAAGAGCCTTATTGCCCCTACTCCTTTATTAAATTTGAAAATAAAGCTATATTTTGAAAAAATTGGATTAAAAGCGATCTTGTTTATGTAAATGATATCATAGATGAAAAAGGCTGTATTTCTCAAGACATCATTTTAAATAAACTAAAAAATAAATCAAATTGGATAGCTGAAATTAATTTAGTAAAGAAATCAATACCGAAAGATTGGGTAGCTACTTTAAAATCGGAAAACTCTGTAAAAAGTATTGTTAATATAAAAAGAAACCAATTTATAATGGAAGGTTTACCTATAAAATTAGAATCACTATCAAATAAACTTTTATATAAGTCTCTGATAAATAAAAAATTTGAACCAGCTATTGGACCTAAAAAATGGCTGCGTATATTTAATATAGATGATGTGTTATATCAAAACAATTTAAATAATTTTTTATTCATATATTTAAAAGAAAATAAACTTAAAATTTTTAGATGGAAATTACTACAACATATTCTACCTACAAAGAAACTTTTATGCAGGTGGAAAATTGTAAACAATAGTTCTTGTAATTTTTGTACACAAGAAGAGGATTATGATCACTTCTATGCTGTGTCCGTATTTAAAACTTTTTTGGAATAAAATAGATGATCATGATGATGTTTTAAAGAACAGTAAAATAACGTTTAAGATAAAACTAAGACACTTGATATTTGGATATAAAACTTCTGACGAAGAATATTTTGACTTTAACTATTTTTTAACAATTGTTGGTTTTTCAATTTACAAATCCTATTACATATCTGATCAAAAGACAAAAAATGTCAATGTTTTCTCAATTTTTCTCAATGGGTTCAATAGAAGAGTATGTCTACATATAAAAAGTAATTTCTTAGCAACTATTAGAAAACATATGAATAGTCATACTAAGTGATATTATTTAATATATATTTGCTATACAAATGTAATATGTATTTTACAACTTTTCACTACCCTGAGTGATTAGTGGATTGTAACAGGGAACATCAGGAGGAGCTTGGACTCTTGAAGGATATTGTAACAAGCCAATATTTGAAATAAATATTTAATTATGTTGTTAAAAAAAAACAAGTGAAACTGCGAGCTACTGCTCACTGATGATACCCCCACCGCAAGTGGATAATATTAATAATGTAAAAATATGCAAGTGTTCGGTAAACAGGAAGTTGTCAAGTGATGAATCTGAAAACGCATCACACGGTATAGCTGACTTATATAAATCCTGAAACCAAATTTCAGAAATCCTTGTATTGTAGTTCCTGAGAAAAATGTGACGAAAATTTTCAACTTGGCTATCATGTGTAAAATCATACAAGTGTTCGGTAAACAGGAAGTTGTCGAGTGATGAATCTGAAAACGCATCACACGGTATAGCTGACTTATATAAATCCTGAAACCAAATTTCAGAAATCCTTGTATTGTAGTTGCTGAGAAAAATGTGACGAAAATTTTCAACTTGGCTATCATGTGTAAAATCATACAAGTGTTCGGTAAACAGGAAGTTGTCAAGTGATGAATCTGAAAACGCATCACACGGTATGGCTAACATATATAAATGTTGATACCAAATTACAGAAAGGGTGGATGTGTAGTTCCTGAGAAAAATGTGACGAAAGTTTCATGGGACGGACTGACTGACGGACTGATGGACTGACGGACTGATGGACGGACGGACTGACGGACGGACTGACAGACAGAGGTAAAACAGTATATGCCCCCTTTTTTAAAGCGGGGGTATAAAAAAGAATATAACAAGATGTAAAAATGTTTATGTATGTCATCATTATGTTTTTCAGATATATGAAAGTTATTTTTTTTTCATTTGAACATGTTGAAAATAAGATTTCAGTGATATGATTATCATTATTAATAAGACAACTCAACTGAGTCCAAATGAAGTAGAAAGTAAGCAACTATACATGAAGGTCACTGTACAGCCTTCAACAAAGAACAAAACCTATATTGCTTGGACACTTATTATTGCTTTAAAGGCTATACATTGAATACTGATCATGTGTGTACTATTGTAAACTTGTCTTGTTAGGCTGCAGTCACATTTATATTTACCCCATCTATCATTTAATATACTGTTTGTTTTTCTTATCAAACAATAATTTCTTGTCTAGTACATCAATGCACATGTATATGTACAGATGGGTGCTGTCCTAACCTGTACAAAAGTTTACTACTTTTCAAGTAAACTTCAGAAATTTTATGCAGACAAGCTAGTTAACCTCACCGGTGGTTGATCATGATCAGACCTAATTTGTACTTACTTTGTAGTACTGTTCATAATTTGCATTTGTTTTCTTTGTGGTAGGATAATCTGTGTGTTTATTCTCTCTTTTTTCACCATCACCATTATTCTCTCTTTCTCGATCTCTATTCCCCTGTAAGTAATAACAATAACCAAATATATATAAAAATGTATAAGGCCTTTGGAAGAAAGTTGTTCTTAGCACAAAGTAGCAAGTGATTGATATATATGTTGTGTTTTGATTTTTCATTCAAAGTATAAAGCATGCTGCTTGAGTGAAGAAAATAGAGAAAGCAGTGTGGGTTCAGAAAAAATTGAGTTTTTATCTATATTTTGACCTTTTGCAGTTATGAGCATTTGAGTTTTCAGCTGCTTTTATATCATACATGTATGCTTTTAAATTTCCTGCCAAAATTTTCGTTCCCATTTTGAGTAGCATCTGACAGTTTTTGCCCTTTTTTGTGATCTACAGCACACTTGTCAATCCCGAAAATGAAATATTTAGTTCAAACATATTTTATTTGTAAAAGAAGAAATCTGAAAAAGAGACTAGACACAAATAATACATGTAAGTTATAAAAACATTAGTGACAATGCAATCACTCCTTGAAATGAAATGCAGGTCTCTGCAAACGCATATAATGAAAAAATTACAGAATTACTATGTCAGGTTGTGAAACCTTAAACTTTCCATGGTGACCTCAAATCAATAAGGATCTTCTGTACCCCAACCAAAACTTATTGACTTATTGACCTATAATAATGGTTTACTTTTATAAATTTTTATTTGGATGGAGAGTTGTCTCATTGGCACTCATACCATATCTTCCTATATCTATGATTGAAGATTGGAGACCTGGAAAACCTATCCATTTAGTCTGGAAATTATGAATGTATTTGATTTTTCTTGGAAACAAACATGTTAAAGCACAGACGACATTCTTCATATTAAATGCGATTTTGACTTTGTTGTAAATAATTAAGTCATCTTGTCATGAAAATGATGTTCCCTTATCATTATATTAGTTCCAAGTGGAAGAAAAATTCTGTAATTTACCAATTAGTAATTATTACCAGAATGAAGGTTAATATACATGTTATACATGTTATATAAAAAAGAAGATGTAGTATGATTGCCAATGAGACAACTCTCCACAAGGGACCAAAATGACACAGAAATAAACAAATATAGGTCACTGTACAACCTTCAACAATGAGCAAAGCCAATACCGCATAGTCAGCTATAAAAGGCCGTGAAATGACAATGTAAATAATTCAAAAGAGAAAACTAACAGACTCATAGAACCTTTGTTCCAACAGTAGGAGGTCGCCAATGTGATTATCATAACGTAATCATTTCCTTGGGATGGCAAAAATGTCAGATTTTACCCAACAACAGACACAGATATTCTGGCATTGGTTATGTCAAGGATTTTAACTATACAAATCCTTCGTTATGGCAAGGTTTCCAGTGGAACTGGAACCTCTGTTATATGGAACAAAAATATGTTGCAGGGCTAACGCTACCAGGCGACTTGGGCGAAGAAGTTGCTTTCTCAACCGTCACTTCGCTTTACCTGACCCCCAAAAGCGAAAACAAGTCGCCCTGTTCTTGACGATACTCGCTTTCAGTTGCTTCCGTAATCGGACATATTCAATTTTTACAAAGTTGATGAAACATCAATTTTTTATTGATAATTAAAGAAACTCAGACATAAACAATTCATTATCTTAAGAAAAGAGGTTGAAGCATTGTCGTTGCAGTGTGTAGCAGGTTCTGGTGCTTGTTACTCGAAAACGTACATCAACCTAAATTTCGGAGGCAAAATAAGTTTGTTACTTCATTTAAACGTGATAAAAGTTGTCTCTAGTAAATGTTTATTTAATCCATTTGTTGCATTAAAAACGTCATGTTCCTTCCCAAATAACTTGTCAAACATCGTTTATTTTTGTAAATTTTCTTGCATTTGTCTGTCATTGACCGATTTCTAAACTATGGATCTGAACTGGACTAGCTATGACTGAAATCCGTACTTTTACAATAATTACTACAAACGCACGGATGGAACAGCTGAAAGAAGAATATTGATCCCAAAGGGAAAAATTACGCATTCCACACGCATTAAAGGGGCGCTAGCTGTCAAATTCATGGTCACTGATTTGACTCAAATTCTCATATTTGATTTATAACAATGTAAAACATTTATCCAAACTATCAAAAGTCTAAAATAAACAGTTTACAGAGCATGGGGTAGATAATATATAGGTTCGTTTGTGTGTTATTTAGTCCAGACGCCATCTAATTAACTATCGATTTGACCTCAGATGACCATATAAGCGATTTAAACATAAATAAAGATATGAATAGATTAAAAACCAACACATGCAATTGGATTTTTATAGGTCTGTTTGATTTTATTTTATAGATTAAAAATAGATGTTTCTCATTGTTTTTAACCATATAAGAATGATTTTATATGGATCGAATCAGTAATCAAATGATTTACTGTAGTTTCACTTTCATTGTTGACAATTCTTTTTCTTTAAATAACCAGTACACGTACAATGCATGCATTGTCAATCTCTAGCAAGGGTTAACTGAAGTTCACATGAATACGGATTTAATGAGGTTGACTTCTTCACTTGCAAGTGAATAAGTAATAATCAATGTTTCTTCGCTTAATTTGACAAAATTGAACCATTTTGGCTGCTAAAAGCGAATTATTATTTCACTATTTCACTTTCATTATTCATTGAACAAAATAAATCTTACTTTAGTTTTTTATATATCTTGTAGCTAGTGCCCCTTTAAGACTTTTGGTTACATCTAATTGATTGGTGTATATAATCCCTATATTTTTTATGGATTGTTTCAAACTATTGATTAAAGTTGCTTAACTCTGAGACTATTATACTAATATCAATATATTATGGCCCAGCTTAATAACTTTTAATCATTTTTTTATGAGAAACACTGACTTTCATACACAAGATAGTTTTTAATTAAATTGTAATTGATATATTATAATTTCTTTACATTTTTTACAATAAATTTTTTTCTTTTTAGTGCTAGATATTTAGTTGGTAGTTTTTCGCAAGAACCTTTAATAGTAAAACTTAAACAACTTTTAATTTGAAATGTTACTTTAATTGTATACCCAGATATGAATTGAACAATATAAAAAGAACGTCATCATTTACTCCTAAAATGAAGCATCTTGAGGAGAATTCTGTATTCTGTATTCTGTAGGTGTCGCTGTTGACACTGGATTGTCTCCCTTGTAATTATTCAAGAGGAGAAATCAGCTAAACATTTTAATAAAGCAGTAAATTCCCTCTCAAAGTCCAACTGAAAATATGAGTTTGGCATTATGACGTCGAAGTAAGGCCTCAAAGAAAAAAATTATAATAGCCTTTCAAGATGTCATAATTATTTGGACTGTATTTACATATGACCCTTTATACTATAGTAAAATCCAAACAGTGTAGCGAACCGCGCGAATGAGCACTTCTCTTTCAAATCTCACCACTTCTACCTATCAGTTTCAAAAAGAGAAGTCACTTCTCCTTATAATTCCACCTCATGTATTAATGCTGTCTTTTGATTGGATGAAAGCCATAGTATTTTTCACCAATTTTCTATTTATTGGGATTTTTTTCCTCTGCCGGGGAATTTGCCCTTAGGGAATTCCATGTGCCGGGGTATTTGCTAGCAAATACCATGGCAGATGGAAAATACCTTGTCTAAATATAACTCATCTTTCGAAGACCTCTAGACTTTACATGGCAATATCGATAAGTACACATACACATGCATGATACACACGATGGAAAACATGGCAGACGACGTTTCAACAAGACAAGCTCAAAATCGCTTTGGAGATGCATCTGAAGATGACGTTTATCATCTTTTAAACCAACATTAATTCTAAGAATACTGCAAAGTCAACAAAATTTGCAGTGAAATTGTTACGGGATTATTGTTTGGCAAAGGAACTTGATGTTGAATTTGAAAATTTGCCGGTGTCAGAATTGTGTACACTCTTGAAAGGATTTTATATCAACTTGCGGCGCCATAACGGAGAACTCTATACTCGTAGCAGTTTCTTAGTGGTTCGTCAGAGCTTGAATAGGTTTCTCAGAAATCCACCAGTTAGTAAATCTTTTGATATCATGGCAGATTCTACTTTCAATAATGCCAACGATGCATTCAAAGCCATGTGTAAAAAAATGAGACAAGAAGGAAAGGGAAAGATTCAACATAAACCAAGTATTCAGAAAGGTGATATAGTCAAACTTTACAATCATCCTCGTGTATTTAATCCTAACATACCTACTGGACTGCTTAACAAGGTGTTCTTTGAAGTCATGCTGTATTTTTGTCGTAGGGGACAAGAAAACTTGAGAGACCTGAAAGTGTCCGATTTTGACATTTTAACCGATGATTCTGGTAAGCGCTATGTTAGTAAAGTTACATCAGAGTTAACAAAAAATCATCAGGGTGCCCAAACTGAGGAATTTGAACCCGAAGAGGGTAGAATGTATGAAACAAAAACTGCAATGTGCCCACTGGCATCTTTTGTTAGATATTTAGAGAAAAGAAACCCAAATTGTTCTGCGCTATTGCAAAGACCTAAGGATGAATTTGATGAGAATGGTAATAGTTGGTTTCAAAACAAGCCATTGGGTAAAAACACACTTGGTGATATGATGACTTCTATTTCTAAAGCTGCCAGTTTGTCCAAAGTCTATAGTAACCATTGTATTCGTGCAACTTGCATTACGCTTTTGAATGAAGCAGGATTTGAAGGACGCCACATTATCACTATATCTGGCCACCGTAGTGAGGAAAGTATCAAATCTTATTGCCGTGACACAACAAACAAACAGAAACGAGAAATGTCTAAATTTGTGTCTGAATTTACCACCGTTACTGAAACTCAAAGTGAAAATCTTACTGTAGAATTCGACAACAGTGTAACGGAGGATGAATTGGTTCTCTCCGCTTCACAAACTGATGAAATTATTGATGAAATAGTGCAGGGAGAAGTGGAGCTTCAACCGTTAACGGATATCACAAATATTCCAAACACAAATCAACAGGTGAAAATTGACTCTAAAGTTGCTCCTCATTCAACAGGATCTGGTTTCATGTTTCACGACTGCAATGTTACCATTAATATGGTTCAGCCATAAACATTTCGACGCGTCTGTTGGCTTATTGACCTAAGGCGCCATTAATTTGAAAGTTTATCGTTGGAATTTTAAATTTTACATTTACAAGTTACTGACTCGTTACATGTATTTTAATTTGTTAAAAATATTTTGAAATATTTAATATCAATTATCAAACATATATTATGATTTGTGTTATATCTTATATTGTGCCTAAGTGTCAAGATATGAATTCGAAATCAGAAAGTCCAAATTTCGTCTTTTGCAACTCGAATTTACTCATAAAACGAATACAAAGAAAGGCGTGAATGTATCTTTTATTGCTGTTCTTCATCCAGATGTCACTGTTAGTTTGGACCTATATCCAACAGAAATTGCAAAATATTATCCCCAGCTGAAAATATTGTTCATTTCTTTAAAGGTTTTTTTGCTATTCTTCATCTTGAATCACATTTTGTGTTGGTAGGATTTTGTGTCATTTGAGCCTGTCACACAGTAGTTAGTAGGTTTAATTTGTTTAAGTCACGATGGTTATCAGGCTTTGTCATAAGCTGTGTTATTTTATTTGACCCACTAAAAATCCATTCTGTAATATAATTAAAACTTCCTACTAGACTATTAACAGTTTAGTTTAAAAACAAGATTATTGTACAGTGAGGAACACGGAACAGCTGATTACAATATATACATATACAAGTAGCAAATATTAAACAGTCAAGCAGGACCTGATTACAAAAAATATCTGCGGTCAAGACTGATACTGATACAAAAAAAATAATTTGGTGTAGCAAATATTAAACAGTCAAGCAGGACCTGATTACAAAAAAACTGAAGTCAAGACTAATACTGATGCAAAAAAAAAGCATTTGGTGTAGCAAATATTAAACAGTCAAGCAGGACCTGATTACAAAAAAACTGAAGTCAAGACTAATACTGATACAAAAAAAAAAGCATTTGGTGTAGCAAATATTAAACAGTCAAGCAGGACCTGATTACAAAAAAAATGAAGTCAAGACTAATACTGATACAAAAAAAAAGCATTCGGTGTAGCAAATATTAAACAGTCAAGCAGGACCTGATTACAAAAAAACTGAAGTCAAGACTAATACTGATACAAAAAAAAAGCATTCGGTGTAGCAAATATTAAACAGTCTAGCAGGACCTGATTACAAAAAAAAATTCTGAAGTCAAGACTGATACTCATACAAAAAAAACATTTGGTGGAGTTAAACAATTATATCATGCTTACGAGGGGTATTTTTAAGAAATATCGGTTTTGAGGTCAATTCTGAGGTCAAGATAGAAACAAAGGACATTCGGTGGAATTAAACAATTATATCATGCTTACAAGGGGTATTTGCCAAAAATACCGGTTTCGAGGTAAACAAATTTCCCTCGCCTAACGGCTCTGGAAATTTGTTTACCTCTCAACCGGTATTTTTGGCAAATACCCCTTGTAAGCATGATATATTTGTATATAATTCTGAAGTAGTGTGAGCCCTGTACGTTGGCAAATTATCTCACCCTTGTAATTTTATGTGGGAACAGTCAACAAATTAACACAACACAAGAACAAAGTGTTGCTGATGTTTACTGAATTTTTAATTATCTATCAAGTTTTAGATTTTAAAATATGACTGTATATACAGTTTGAATACTTTTAAATAAGTGTGGTGGCGGTGTATATAAGTGTATAAAGAAGATGTTTTTAATCCAAAAGTGAATAATCAATAATAAGGGATTCTACACTTCAAGAGGATTTTCCAACTGAAGTGGTTCATCTGGTAAAGGTGGAAAATACAGAATAGGTAACAGGTAACAGGTAATTAGCTGCAGAGCTAAATAACATAAGGACCTAAGAGCTACGGTTCCGCAGCTATCAACAAATGAACAGAACTTCTCGATGTCTCTATCATCATTTAAGCGGTCTATTGACACTAATGAATATCCTAAAAAAGAAACCTCTATTGTTAGATTGACGTGTCTTACCTTCGCTTTTCCTTTTCTCCCAGCCTTCTTTGTTCTAACCATAATCAACGATGACAACTTATCAAAAGTGAAAATATTCTTGTAACATGCGTGTATTCTGGTACCTATTGTAATCATTCTACTCTTTATTTAAACCAGTCAACATTTTGGGTTATGCTAAAATAAGTATTGATGACCACATCCTAAGTGAGTTAACTAAGGCACCCAAAAAATAATTATTATATAAATAATACACATGGGAAAAAATATTTTGCATTTCATATGTTAATTTTTAAAAACACATTGAAAAGTCTCGCCGGCTTTAATGACCATTGATTGTTGAAAGTCTAAAACGGGTTGACTTGAACTAAAAACATCACGGACAAACATATACACCTTACATTTTTTTTAAACATAAAATATAATTGCTTATGATAATTGAAAATGACCTATTGCTTATGATAATTGAAAAACAGACCAAAACATAAAAAAATAACATTGACCAATGAACCATGAAAATGAGGTCAAGGTCAGATGAACTGAACTGCCAGACTGACATTTACCCATTACTTTCATCCCATTCCCACATATATTTATCCTACCGTTATTTGAGAAACGGACCTTATCACGTACCTTTAACTAGCTTGGTCACTGATCCATGAAATGAGGTCGAGGTCAGGTGAATCCTGTCTGACGGACATATGTGGACTTTCCAAGGAACCCACATACTAAATATACTTATCGTATTACTCATATTATGTGAGAAATTCACATTACAAAAACACTATTTTTTCAAGCATTCACTGAACCATGAAAATGAGGTCAAGGACATTGGACATATGTCAGACGGAAACTTCATAACCATGTGCAAGAATATGTCACATTTCCAAGCGAGATAACACAATCTGTGTATATTTGACAATAGATAACTAACGATAACTCTTAACTCCTTCCAATAGACGTCGTTGCATTTACTAATCTTGTTAAATACAACGTTAACAGAGACATGTCTCTGATAAAAAATAATTAGCATCTTCACGGGAGTTATAAATTACTAACTATATAAATCAATTGAAAAAGGTTTAGCTCATCAGATGGAGTACAAATAAAAATACATCTAACAAAAACACAAGGTGGAAGTGGCCGTACTTGTTTATTCCAACAAACATAAGGAAACTAAGTACAGATCTTAGAGTACTCGCAGTTACTGACAGCTAGTTAAAAGTCACTAACAACCTATATTAAAACAAGAGTGCACACGCTGAAATGTCTCGCCTTCTTTACTAATCATTGATATTATGTTGATAGTCCTAAATATAAAGCTTTATTACAAAGGTCACATAAACTTAACATTAACCAAGAAAACTCAATAATAACAAATGATCCATGAAAATGAGGTCTATGTCAGATGAACTATGCCAGACAGACATGTACAGCTAACAATTCTTCCATACAACAAATTCATTGCTTACAGTTTAAGAAAAACAGATTTAAACACAAACACTTAACACTGAGCAATGAACCGTGAAAATGAGGTCAAGGTCAAATTAAATCTGAGCGACTGACATATAAATCATAAAATATTTCCATACACCAAATATAGTTGACTTATTGCATAAAGTATTAGATAAAAAGACCAAAATTCAAAAACTTAACATTGACCACTGAACAATGAAAATGAGGTCAAGGTCAGATGACACCTATACCAGCTAGACCTGTACACCTTACAATCATTCCATACACGAAATATATAAGAAAAACAGACAAAAATACACAAACTTCACTATAACCACTGAACCATGAAAATGTGGCAAGGTCAGATGACACCTGCCAATTGGACATATACACCTTAAAGTCCTTCCATACACCAAATATACTAGACCTATTGCTTATAGTATCTGAGATATGGACTTGATCACCAAAACTGAACCTTGTTCACTGATCCATGAAATGAGGTCGAGGTCAAGTGAAAACTGTCTGACGGGTACAAGGACCTTGCAACATACGCACATACCAAATATAGTTATTCTATTACTTATGATAAGAGCGAATTTAACATTACAAAAATCTTAACTTTTTTCAAGTATTCACTGGACCATGAAAATGAGGTCAAGGACATTGAACATGTGGCTGACAGAAATTTCGTAACATGAGGCATCTATATACTAAGTATGAAGCATGCATCCATACAGGTCTTCCACCTTCTAAAATATCAAGTTTTTAAAAAAGTTAGTTAACGCCGCCGCCGCCGCCGTATCAACCGGATCACTATCCCAATGTCGAGCTTTCTGCAACAAAGGTGCAGGTTCGACAAAAAATCATGCAACTAAGACTGAATTATCAACAGCCAATGGATTTAGTGTAAAATGTCATAAACAGTCAGAGAAAAACAAGACCTAGTGCAGTGCAGGTATCGACAGATTGACTGAGATCCATGAATGTGTATATGTATATAACAATAATACTTTAGTTTGCTTTTAATTTACAGATAACAAAATCAATATAAAGTTTATAATCTGCATCCTAGTACTTAGAAGCAAACTATTTTCTCTTAATGACTGAGGAAGTAAAGTGGAGGGCAGTGCCAAACAATCCCTATTGAACGAGATTTGGTAATGTTAATTCAATTGCATACCAAATTTCACTTAACTGAAAAATATTTATTTTTGACTTACCGTTAGTGGTAGTCTCTTTAAAGTTTTTCAATGACTTAATCTTAGGGAAGATTTATGCTAAAAGTCATCAATGAAAATGAGGTCAAATACAAATGACTTATACCGAATGGACACCCCAGAGCACTGAACAAATAAAAAGGAACCTGAAAAGTTCACCTGGTAAAAAACTTTCATTTTAAATATTGATCATATCGTGGTTACTAAACGTCAAGTGGCATATATTTCATGCATGTTCAAGACCAGTTAATTTTAGATTTATTTTAAATCTATTTGGATCCGATTATGTTGGCTTTTTAACTTCTTATTTTTCAGCATTTTATAGATTTCCTATTAGTAATAGTGAATTCTGTTTCTAACTATCTTTTAAAGTGGTTTTTTTTTTTTTTTTTTTTTTTTTTTATTGTTTTCAAGATAGTTGAGTTCAAGATAAAATCATACTTCCTAAAAGGAACCTGACGATTTCAACCATATTGTCTTTCTTGTAGATTTCACTATGCTGACTATTTTTGCTCTATAAAGTTTCTCTATATTTACTTTATATTTTTTTCAAATGCCCCAAAATGTGTTAAAATTGCAAAATAAATATGTAAACAGTTTGTTGACAATTTAGGCCAGTCAGTCTTATTTGAAGATCTTACTGTGCTGAAAACTCTCTCATTCTAATTTGGTTTCCACATGAATACAAAAATTGGTTAAAATCTTCATACAAGAGCAAAAACCTCTCTACAGGGTCAACTGATGATTTCGGTCATCTTGACTTAATCATACACCATATAAAAGTGAAAAAAATGTTACTGTAGTCAGAACTTGTCCTGCTTATCATTTTCAGCAAGTCAAATATGCTCAAACTGTATTATTTACTGGAAAAGCAGTATAAATGGACATATCTATTAACTTTTTTGCAACAGCGTTCATGTTAACGTTTTAATGGGTACAATTTTCAAACTTAATTTCCTAAGGAACATTAAGATATAATCATCATGATTGCTTCCATTTCCACCAGGAAACTTTGGACCATGTGCAATCTAATTAGAATATTGATCTCAGAATATTGATCTCTGATTACGTTATACTACATATGAGTATAACGTAATCAGAGATCAATATTTTAATTAGATTGGGCTATGTGAGCTATTATAACAAACTGTATAATATGTAACTGATATTTCTGACGTTTGTTATTTATGTGTATGTTAATGCTATACAACTTGTAAACTGTATATTTATGCATATTATACCGATGAACTGTATTGTTTAAGGTAAATAAAGAATAAAGAATATTGCCATCACTCCTTCTTCTTCTTCTTTCAAAGTATATTTTAATCCCGATTTTAATTTAATATGTGTTAATACAAAATCTTATTAATATCCATTTACCATGGCAAAAAATATAAGATTTTAAAAGAATGTTAAATTATCAAACTGAGACGTAAAGTTAGTATAGAAAGTTCCTGGAGACAAGCAAGCGGGAACAAGATAACGAGGATAGAAAAAAGGGATAATTTATGCTTCACCAAAAAAATTATTAAGGGAGAGGGACTGACTGGGAATTACTCAATGTTCACCCCTCAATTATAGGAGCGAAAACCAGATGAAGAGGGTAGTTTATGCTTCACAGAAAAATATTCGGGTAGCGTCACTTTTTCCATTCTAGAGTTATGCCCCTTTATAAATGGAAAATTGCTGAATTTATTTTCTCCTTTTTCTAACTTTCGTTTGCCTTAAACAAATTTCATGAAACTTATATGCAATGCTTATTACCGCAAAACATAGAACAGGCTTGTTTTTGGTGGCCTCACCTTTACTGTTCTAGAGTTATGCCTTTTTATTTTGCTGAATTTATTTTCTCCTTTCTCTAACTTTCGTTTGCCTCAAACAAATGTTATGAATCTTATAAACAATGCTTATTACCAGAAAACACATATTAAGCACAAAAAAATGGATAGTGTCACTTTTACCGTTCCTGAGTTATGTTTCGCTTTAATCTTATATATGCAAGCAGGGTTATCATCTGTGTCCCATGGACACATATCCCATTTATCTTATCTGGTGTCTGTTTACCCAACATTAAATGTCGTAAACTTTTGCTCGCATAAATATTGAGGACATATTTGAGCTTATAGTCCGTTAACTGGCCAAGGGATTTGAATTCAACTTCACCAAAAACTACCTCGACCAACAAAAATTAACCAACAGCTTTAACACGAAGTGGGACAGACGTCCGAACGGACGAACGAACGAACGGACATTATATTAGTAGCAACTCTATCTAAATAAAATCTATGAACGTGTGGCAATGATTTAAATTAGGGTCTCCTTCGAATTCACGACGGTCTTGAACATTTATGCTATTTATTAGTGTTTGGTACAGATAGGCTGTCACTGTGCACCACATTTCAACATAGAAACCTAATGGGGAAAATCAGAGAACACTCTGTCAGAAAACACTGTTAAACATCCAAATATACTATCCACACCGATATGTGTCCACACTTGTTTTGTATATATTTTAATTATTTCATGAAACAGTAAAATCCGGTAGTTAACAGGTATTTCTACTGAAGGGAATGTAGTAGCGCCACGCATTATATATTTTCTTCTATGTTTGCAACAGTTTTCGTTAATGCAGCCAAACATAGGAAGAAATACCAAAAACTTGAATTAATGTGTGTAGCTAATACGCTTTAGTATTTATCATTTAGATTGATATTAATTTTTAGTCAGGATTCATCAATTGTCTGAGTGAAACAAATACAAATGTAGTTAACTATACCCCCTTAATTTAGATTATAAGATATATCTAATTTCGTTTATTAGATATCTTATTTAGTTTCAAAGATATCTCTTTTAAATTATACGATATCTTATCAATATAAAATCAAGAAGATATGGGGCCGGTTTCACGAAGCCATCCTAAGACATGTCATAAGACATATCTTAGGACATGTCTTATGATCCTCCTATGACTATCCTAGGACATATCTCAGACCTCGTCTCGAAGCTGTCTTAGGATCATCTTAGCTAAGACATCCTAAACCTGTCGCAAGTTCTTTAAATTTTCAAATATAACTTGATGATATGATCTACGGAAAAAAATCATGTAAATGTAGTATGTCTTACCATAAATTATTCTAAACGTATTGATTAATATAATGACATAATTTGCAAAATAGATATAAAAAAATAAAAGTAATTTATATATAAATTATCTTTAAACAATACATCAATATAAATATGAAATTTTCAATGCAAAATTAAGAAAAAAGAATATAAAATTATGACATTGTTTTGGACCAAGTGAGTTGAATTCAATTTTGACTTTATTGGTTATAAAAGGTTAAGAGATAAAATCGTGCAATTTTCATATCAATACATCGAACTTTCATTGTTGACAAATCCTGATAATCCGTCCATGTATATATGTTTTAAGCAGGAACAGGAGAATAGATAATTAGATAATAATTAAAAACCAATTGTTCAGAGAACCATTGATGGTCTTTCCACCAGTAAAGACCTTTTTTTATATGAAAATATTAAAATTTGGTTTTAAATATCAATCTTAGCGCCAAATGACAGCTTTGTGAAAGCTTATTAAAAAAATATATGGTTTCTATCAAAAAAATATATATTAAAGGGAGATAATCTTTTACTTCCGGTTTAAAAAGTTTTCTTCCAGTATTGTTTGATAGTTTACTTGACACTGATTCCAAATTGAAAAACATATGGTTCTATATACTTTTACATTGATTTAGTAAAAAAAATAGCTACTTCCGGTTTACAAAAGGTCACTTCCGGTTGTGTTTTTTAAGGTCACATTGCTTACAACTTAATGCAAAAAGTCCCATGGCTTTATCATGTGTACATATGAGGTAAAAGCAAAGGTCAATTTCAAGGTCATAAACCAAGGACCTCAAATGAAAAGACTCTAGTCCTCTACTTTATATTGTTAATGAGTTATATTACCATACGTATGATATTAGATATAAAAAGGGGGAAAACTTGCGTCAAATGTCTACGTACCCTTTCGACTAAAATTTATGTGTTACGACATGTCATAACTAACAATTGTGTGAAAATATTTTGTCGATATCTTGTATGATTTCTGAAAATAAGAGATAACAAGCCAAAATCAAAAATTTGAACATGACCTTGACCTTTGACCTTGACCTCATTTTCATACTTTTTGAGCAAGGGCCTCAAATCAAAAGACCCTAGGCCTCTATCACTTATGGTTTTCCAGTTACAAATTTATTTCACTTATTTCAATACAAAAGGGGAAAATACTCTCATATGGGATCTTCGTAAAGCTTCGGTCAAAATAAAACGTAACATCCTGAGGATATAACGAGCAATTTGGAAAAATAAATTTGTCGCTTTCTTTTACGGTTGCGGAGGAGATCTGATAACAAGAAAAACAGTGTTTGGGGAGATAACTCTTACAAAGAAAAGTGTTCGGTTAAACAGGGTGAGTTTCAAAAGCGTATAGACTGTATGATCTCATATACAATAAAACTAAGCGACATCTTTTGAAACATTTTTACACCGCAAGAAAAAAATTAGGCGGAAGAAAAAAAAAATAATCAGAACAAAATCAATAGGTCTTTCCACACGAAAGGTGGAAAGACCTAATAA
Organism: Mytilus edulis; assembly: GCA_019925275.1. Lineage (NCBI taxonomy): Eukaryota > Metazoa > Mollusca > Bivalvia > Mytilida > Mytilidae > Mytilus > Mytilus edulis. The sequence continues at coordinate 113,445,955 of CM034352.1, read as the reverse complement.
GATATTTTGTTTCAAAATTAATATAAAAAATGAGTGTAATTTATATAAATAAACGTATAACTATCCTAAGACCATCATAAGACACCTCTCGCGTTGTCCTAACTTTATGACCAACTTTAAGAGATGTCCTAATTTAGGACCGCTTTGTGAAACCCACTTAGGACTAAGATATGTCGTAAGACCATTCTAAGACAGCTTCGTGAAACTGGGCCCATGGTTTGTAAAGGTATAATTACCTTTGATATTTCTTTTACTTTATAAGATATCTATTTAAGTCATTTAATATTTTAAAATATTTTGAAAGTTGAACGAATAAAACAACAACTTACTAGTACCATAACTATTTTATTTACAAGTAACTTTTCCATATTTCAGAAACAAGAATACAGAAATGTTGGATGATCCAGCCGTAAGTCCGTCACCCAAAAAGGCCAAACAACTTCCAATGTTAAAAAGATCAAAGTTAAGCTTGAAGACCAATTGATGTTCAAAGCCATCGAAAGCTTAAGTTCTACAGGAGAATAAGAGACAGAGGACTTTTGTTTCGGAAAGTTGTTGGGAAATCACTCTCGACAATGCCTTACATGAGGACAACGATGATGTTAAAACATAAGATACAAAATCTGATGTATGAGACACAGTTAATGTGTATGCCTGCAGTATGGCAAGCCGTTTTACTATTTATTCGAATTTCAAGATATCTCCTTTAATATATAAGATATCTTATATAATTTCATTTTTATAAGTTATCTCATATATTATATAAGATATCTTTAATGTTATATGAGATATCTTTAATGTTATATAAGATATCTCATAAAGTTTATATGATATCTTATATACTTTATAAGATATCTTATATACTTTATAAGATATCTTCTAAAGTTTATAAGATATCTTATATAGTTTATGAGATATCTTATAAAGACAATTATATAAGATATCTGATAAACTATATAAGATATCTTATAAACTATATACAATATCTTATATATTATATGAGATATCTTATATATTATATAAGATATCTTTAATGTTATATAAGATATCTCCTAAAATTTATAAGATATCTTCTAAAGTTTATAAGATATCTTATAAAGTATATGAGATGCTTATAAACAATTTTTATATAAGATATCTTATATAATTTATAAGATATCTCATATAGTTTATAAGATATCTTATATAGTTTATGAGATATCTTATAAAGACAATTATATCAGATATCTGATAAATTATATGAGATATCTTATAAACAATATGAGATATCTTATAAACTATATAAGATATTTTATAAACTATATAAGATATCTTATAAAGTTTATGAGATATCTTGAAGTAAGAACAAATAGCAAAACGACTTGCCATACTGCAGAGGTGCCAACTGTATCCAAACCAATCATCGTCCTTCAATTTCAATCCTTACCAGTCATATATTAATGAAGCACCTTTGCCAACTTTAATCAACAAAACTCCATCTAAAACACAACCAAAGTATCAGGCACTTGCCAATCAAACCCTCCTGGAAGTCTTTATAATCCACAGTTTCAGTTCCAACGACAGTACCAATCTTCCAGTTGCTCCATGAGTGGTGAACCGAATGACACCAGCGGACCAAACGTATATACGGAACTTTAAATATTTGTTTATGAAATTCTTGTTTTTTTGCCTTTTTGTTTTCTTCAATTTTGCCTTTTGCTGAAATATCAAAGCTCTAGTCTTCGAAATGAACTTGATGTTTAGTAATAGGTGTGAAATTATTGCATGGGTAAGGCTTAGCTGTCAATAGATATTTTTCTTGTAAATGATCATTTCCAATATTGTATTAAGTAATGGTATCAAAAAATTGTATCTTTATTACGGAAGCAATTATAGTCCGCAATATAAAAGAAAGGATATTTGACAAAAACCAAGGAACAAGAATTGATTGTAGTTCTTCATCTCAAAAGGTAATGATCAGATGTCTTCACGATAGAGTTAAGAATCTTGTCTTCTAGTCAGTGTAAGTGATCATTTTACATTTCAAACTGTTATAAAAAGTGGGATAAAACAAACTGTCCCAAGTCAGGTGCCTCTTATTCAGTGGTTGTCGTTTGTTGATGTGTAACATGTTTGTTTTTCGCTCATTTTTTGTACATAAATTAGGCCGTTAGTTTTCTCGTTTGTTTTACATTTGTCATTTCGGGACCTTTTATAGCTGACTATGCGGTTTTGGGTTTGCTCATTGTTGAAGACCGTACAGTGACCTATAGTTGTTAATGTCTGTGTCATTTGGTCTCTTGTGGAGAGTTGTCCCATAAGCAATCATATCATATCTTTTTTATATACACGTCCTGTAATTGTGTTTTTTTATTAAACACTGAATATCACATCTTTATTTAAGTAGATTACATTTAAGAGCCCGTAAATTAATATACGATCCATGCATATTCGAATATACTTCTAATTGCAGATAGTCAAGGTGTCTGTGCCAAGTCAGATGCATGATATTCAGTGGCTGTTGTCTGCTACTGCAAATAATTTCTGTTTTTCATTCATTGTTTTGTGCTCAATCGGGTCGATACTTTTCTCGTTTGAAATTTTTTACATACGTCATTTAGGGGCCTTTAGTAGCTGACAATGCGGTATGTGTTTTGGCCATTGTTGAAGGCTGTGTGGTGATCTTTATTTATGAAATTCTATGTCATTTTGGTCTCTGGTGGAGAGTTGTTTCTTGCTATCATACCACCGCTTCTTTTATTAATCTAAAAGCAAATATCAATACAATTGGTACCATGCAAGTTTTTATGACAAATATTGCTGACTAAACAAACCTTCAAATAATTGTCTTTAAGGGGGCTCACGGGTCTAAATATTTTTTTTTAGTTAATATAGGATTTCGCTATATTTTTCTATAAATGAACTGTATCTTATACTAAATAGAAAAATGAAATAAAAACATGGGGTCACCATTCTTTACGTTCACGATCTGCCTTCGAAAGAAGCATACATTTTTATTAATGTCCTTTTTTCTGTTGAACTAATAGGAGAAATAGAGGTAATATCGAAATAAAAAAAAGAACTAAATTACAGATAACGCTTCAATTTGACAATTATTCAGTTTATGTACAGCTTATTCGAAAACAACAATAAAAAATATAGGTCACCGATGAGTTAAAAAAGATATTTCAATTTTAATGCCAAAAAATGGCATTTTTGTACCAAAGGGAGATAATTTGGAGCTTTTTCAATGACATCTACATTTTAAACGTCACCTGGGTCCAACACGAATTGATTTTTTGGAAAGTTTTTTGTGACATATGATTAAGTAACAACTACTAAAGGTAATAAATAAAATTTGTAATGAAAAATAAATGTTTAATTTTTTTCTGAAAATTTTATACCTGCGAGCCTCCTTAAGGGACAAATACAACGCCTCGCATACTTCTGGTACAATTTTACTGATGGTGGACGGGGAAATTCTAAACGAATAACTGAGGCTAAGAAAACTTTCACCTACAAGATAAATACAAAGAAATATTATAAAGATAAATCCAACACAAGATAATATGTATTTATAATAATGCAAGAAAAAAAGTAAAATGGCCAATATTTTGTTTTATTCCATTTTCTTCTAATGCTTTTCACCCTTATTGTCCTTGACAGATTTTTTAACATTTCTATAAAATGGCAAAAGTTTTGCAGTCTATTAAAACTTAATGTTGAGCACACTTAAAAAAAAAGGCCAAGGTCAGATGTATCTCATCAGACAATAATATTCACATTACTATCATTCTGTACACCATACATTGTTGAACTAAAGAATCTGACAAAAAACAGACCAAATCATGGAACCTAAATGATGACCAAATGGTGCAGAATAAGCCACTTAAATTAACAAATTTTTCGTAAACCTTTTTCTTATCCCAATTAGTCGAGTCAATCAAGCATGAATTTGACCCTAACCTTGAAGTGATTGCAACAGAATATTTTTAAGTTTTAATCTTTAGTATTATACCTTTAATATACACTGAAAAGTTCCATAAAATCTAACTTGAGGAAAACTAAAAAGTCATGATTTTAAAATTCCTTTTGCATTGACATGTAAGATAACTCTGCAAAAAGGCAGAAATATCAATGATATTTAATACAAAATTATAACTTTACCGCATCTTTTCAACAGAATGTATTGATTCTTGATATTTTAACCGTCTTTAGAGTATAACAAAGAACTATAAAGGTGTTTTCCGGATCTTTTATCAAGCTACAACCTAGATTTCATAATTCATTAGTTGACCATTTATTAAATTTTTCAGCATGTCAAGGTAAAGAATCTCAAATCGAATAAAACTAAGCATATATTCTTCTTTTTATGGTTTAAATTTTCTTTAAACAAGGTAGATGCTGAACAAATATAATTTACAGATATAAATCATATCAATTATTCACATTATTTTTTCAAAATGGTCACAAAACCATAAATTTGCAATTTCTTTAATGAAAAATGTGCTAAAGAAATAAAAATACTCATAACGCTTCGGGTTTGTACATTTCATTATATAATAGTCAAATACGAACTGATAACCCCATCAAAGTATCATTTTTTACATGAATTTTAAGAAAATCAACCAAAAACTGACAAAGAAAAGACTCATTTTTGCAGAGTTATCTCCCATTCCAATGTTAATTTCCATAAGAAATTAAAAAAGCAAAATTTGAGTTTTCCTCAAGTTAGATTCTATGGGACTTTTGTCTGTGTATATTTGGGACTTAATGGTATAGATTAGAACTAAAACTTTTTCTGTTGCAATTAGTTTGAGGTTCTAACTTAGTTTGACTGGACTAAATCCATGCAATGTGATACAAAATATATCTCTTCATGTAAGAAATAGATCACAGGCAATAACCATAAGAGAATTGTCCTTATTACACATGAAAACTGTCAAATTAATTTGAAAACAAATAATGTACACATACCCTTAAAAATGGAATCAAGATAATGTTCATATATGATTAAACCAGACCATAAGGCAACTGCATACAAGATATAGATTAACTCATTCTTCTTCAATCTGGATTATGAAGTTTTATATCAGGAGCAAGATCTGTATCCCTGTTTTTTGCATATGATGGGCCTTAATATAAATTAGATCATTTTAGAATTCTAGATCTATAATAAGAGTATTTAAAGACTTGGCAGCCAAACAGGTAATCAGCAAGTCCAATGAACATTTCTGTCCTGTAATTCCGAAATATCGGTTGTGTCAAGTTTTGTTTAAACTAGCAAAGAAGTTTTTGTGACATTTTAAACTCAAAACATGATGTTGAAAGATACCAAGAGATGGAAATATAAACTGCTGACAAAGATATGTCTTGTATTAAGTAATTTTGGTGGTATAATGCAAACGTTGAAATTGAATTGAAATATTTAAACTTGTTGTCTATGCAATGAACCATGACTGATGGATCAGGGCAAAATAAAAACACCATGGAAATGCTAATGCTTATAAAACTGTATACCCAACACCATTGACTTATCAATTGGTTTCTTGTTAAACTGTGACAATTTTAAAGTCCATGAATCATGATAAGGAAGTGGGACCAAATAATCTCTATGAAAATGAGACTTGCAAATGCCAATACAACTGCATACCAAATATCAGATATTAATCACTCATCTTAAACTGATCTAATCACAAATCACATGTAAATAATGCAAAATATTCAGTCAATAAACCATGACTGAGGCTGGAGCTGAACAATCTTTATAGAACTGAGATTTGTCAATGCTTATACATCTGTATACCAAAAATCATTGACCTACCACTTATAGTTCCCTTTTAATGGACCTAATCACAAACTTATACATGTAAACTAATTAAAAGTTTTAAGTCGACTATGACTGAGGGAGAGAAGCAAAACAATCTCCTTAGAAATAAAATGTTTCAATGCTTATATAACTGCATACCAAATATCATTGACCTACCAATAGTTATTTTCTTTAAATTGAACTTATCAAAATCAAATACATTGTTGAAGCTGCTGCTTAGGGAAAAAGCATGCCTAAGTCTTGCTTTTTAGACTTCATTCATACCATACAATAAATTAGCTGTGTGTTACCCTCGACCACAGAAACCTCTTCCCCCTTATTTGTCATTCAGATTCAAATAAAATATAAGATAGGTTTTCTCAATTAAATTTTTATTTATCTATTTATTTAATATCATTATCATGCATCACAATATAAAATACCCAAATGAAACCAGACCCACTCTGCTCCATCAAGTGTGTACAAATGCCAAAGAAATTGTAATAATAATAAGTTTTTAGTCCTCTTTACAAGTAAAAGGAGGAAAAGGATCTGCATCATGGGTAAGGTATCATTTGTTAAATATTCCAATTATACAAAATAACTGACAGCACTGAGGATTCTTTTTAGTTTCTTGATACCAGTTCCCAGACTAACTGTTTTAGAATCTAGAAAATCAATTCTGTTCTAAGATACATGTCTTAAATTTTAATATCTTTAGGTCTTAAAGGAATATTGTTTTTGTCCAATATTAAACTTGGTGCTGTCCATTACTTTTAAATACCAAACTTAACATAAATTTATATAATTCCATAAAATATATGAATCCTCAGTTTGTCACATACAAATAGGCATTTACAAATATAGCACGGAATACAATGGTTATAACTAAAATAAAAAATGCATAAAAATACATGAATCAAATTCATTTATGAGGTGTACTCAAAATTGTTTACTGGGTTTAAAATATTTAAATAAACAAATAAAGTGATCTGTGCAAAAATTATTAGATCACCAAGGAAATGTTAACTGTATTTTATTCAACATTTACAACCCTTGAGCTCTTATATTATATAATTTCTTTATAATACCTCCCAATTTCTAATCAAAGTCAATTCTTTATATCAAAGTAGTATAGTCATTTAACAATACATGTATGACAAATATTTTTTTTTTATTATTTTCTTCAGAAACCAGAACTTTTTGCCCAGGAAGTAATAAGTAATTATTTCATATAAAATAAAAAGAGGAGATATGATTGCCAACGAGACAACTGTTCACCAGAGACCGAATGATATAGAATTTAACAACTATCAGTCACCTACAGCCTTCAACCATGAGCAAAACCAACACCTATAGTCCATATCCTTTAGGAAATGTGCTATAAGTAAGCAAGTTTATCATACATTTAGTAGTAAATACAGTAGTTTTGAATATTTGATAAATAGCCTGCTGTTTAATCCATATCGCACATTTTTTATGCGCACCCTTTATCATACCCTATAGCACACCCTTTATCACACCCCTACCCATTATCGCACCCATTATCACCACCCCACCCATTATCGCACCCTTTATCACACCCTACTTTTTTTTATTCTTAAGTTTTTATTTATGTAAGCTTCAAATATTTTCCCCCAGAATATGTCCAAAATGAACGGTCATTCGGGCGTGATGCAATTTATTGAATGACGTCATTGTATGGCATGTGACGTCACAAACGTCAAGTTTTCATATTTCTGACAAACGAAATGCAGCTATAAAAAAGAACTCAATGAAATACCATATAAAACACACAAAAAATACAATAAACAAAATATCCTTAAAAACTATGTAATTGTTTTCACTTGAGTGGTCTCAGATGCTGAATAATGCATTTATAACATATAAACAAAACCAATAAATAAAACTGACAGCCATTAATTTGTATGAATGTAAAGAATGCAGAGTAAAAAAAAACACCTAACTAAACATTTTTATTTCTAGTTCAAATTACACCAAAAACTTAGTACTTAAATTGATTAATAGGAATTTGTTTTATTTCCTTTAGTGATTGCCATCAAAATCTTGCTTAATAGGTTTCAAACCAGAAAAAAATCATTTCACAAAGGACTTATAATTCTTAACCAGTGTACATAACTTAAAACAATATATGTAAATTGAAGGGTCTTATGGGTATCTTGTGAAACCATACATCATACCTTTGGGACCTCTCAAATAACAATAATTTTACAGTTTCTTTTTTTTTTTTTTTCAGATTGTCCATTCTTAAACAATTGGAAGTGTTTTGACTAGACATGAGTATAAACAGAAAATAGAAAGAATTTGTGTAATGTCAAATACAAGTTAACCTACAACTTCCAATCTTGTTGAAAATGGAGAATCTTTGCATATTTTTTTTTTTTTTTTTTTTTTAAATTATAAACATTTTCTCAAGCATACACAAAAATAGTCTGAATTACATTATTTACTGTTGTAGTTATATCATACAACCGTTTTATGCAGCCACAGTTATCTGAAAAAGAAATAGACATTACTCATGAACATTGAAATAATATTTAATGCAAACAATTATAATTAACTGAGCATTACAATTATAATATATCATAGAACATTTCTTTTTCTTTTGTGTGAAGTGATTTGTTGACATAAATTTTATCTTTGTATAATTGTTTTATAGTATATCAGCCTTTTATCAGGCTATTAACATACTTGATTGATTTAAAAAAAAAATTTAGTCATGTTGAACTTTTATAGCGAACTATAAAATATAGGTTTTGATCATTGTTGAAGGCATAGAGTGACATTTTGTTGCATCCACATCATTTGGTCTCGGGTTGATAGCTCTCATTAGCATACATACCACACTTACATATTTTCCTATATGGGGACAACTAAAGATAACAACAAGAGGCTGTCACAACGACAGCAAACCAGATTTATTAATATTTATTTGTGTCCTGGCAATATCACAAGAACCATTACTGATGAATGGTGAAAGTGAAAATCGTCAATATCAAATTTGACCTCCATTTTGTCATCAGTATCAACATATTAAAATTTGAAAAGCTTAGATTGAATGGTTCATGAGTAAATGCAACAACGTGAATGGAAACGCCATTTTACAATCTTTCAAGAACCATAACTCCTGAACGGTAAAAGTCAAAATCATCATTATTTAACTTGACCTCTATTTTGTCATCAGTAACAACATATTAAAATTTGGGAAGCTTTGGTAGAACAGTTCATGCGTAAATGCACGGACACAACTGGAAACTCCATTTTTCAATCTTTCAAGAACCATAACACCTGAACGGTAAAAGTCAAAATCATCATTATTGAACTTGACCTCCATTTTGTCATCAGTAACAACATATTAAAATTTGGGAAGCTTTGGTAGAACAGTTCATGCGTAAATGCACGGACACGACTGGAAACTCCATTTTTCAATCTTTCAAGAACCATAACTCCTGAACAGTAAAAGTCAAAATCGCCATTATTGAACTTGATCTTCATTTAGTTGTCAGTAACAACATATTAAAATTTTAAAAGCTTTGGTTGAACGGTTCATGAGTTAATGCACGGACAACATTTGATTGCCGCCAGCCCGACCGCCCGACTGCCCGGCCGCCCGCCATACATCCCCAAATCAATAACCGACATTTTTGTCACAAAAATCCGGTTAAAAAACTGAAATCCCAAGATTTCGCATTATACATTATACTTTTTAACTTCCCTTATATATCTCTATATCTACATCTGAATTGTTTATCCAACTAAAGGTTAAGAAGACATTAATATGCAAGATTTACATCTGTACCTAACAAAAACTTGGGCTTTAAAATGCTCTTGGATGAAAAGTTCATAAATCTATGAAATTATGAATTGGTTCTTACCATAAAAGCCAGCTCCAATGCCCACTCCCAGCTTCCATCCTGACAGACAAGCTGTGATGCTAACCTGAAATATAAAATGATAATTCATTAAAACTGTTTACAAGGTTCTTTGTTGGTATTATGTATGTATATTGAATAGATTGAATGAATGGTTGTTGGTTGATTAAGTTACGGTTCAGTGGCAAATCATTAAATAGAAATAGTCTTACAAGAGTGCACACACTGAAATGTCTCGCCTTTTACTAATCATTGATATTATGTTGATAGTCCTCAATATAAAGCTTTATGACAACTGTCACATAAACTTAACCAAAAAAACTAAACATTGACCAATGAACCATGAAAATCAGGTCAAGGTCAGATGAACCATGCCAGGCAGGCATATACAGCTAACAATTCTTCCTTACAACAAATATAGTTGACCAATTGCTTATAGTTTAAGAAAAAAAAGACTAAAGCACAAAAACTTTACACTGAGCAATGGATGGCGAAAATGAGGTCTAGGTCAAATAAAACCTGCATGACTGACATAGATCATAAAATATTTCCATACACCAAATATAGTTGATCTATTGCATATAGTATAAAAAAAACAGACCAAAACACAAAAACTTAACTATAACTACTGAACCATGAAAATGAGGTCAAGGTCAGATGACACCTGTCAGTTGAACATATTCACCTTACAGTCCTTCAATACACTGAATATACTAGACCTATTGCTTATAGTATCTGAGATATGGACATGACCACCAAAACTTAACCTTGTTCACTGATCCATGAAATGAGGTCGAGGTCAAGTGTAAACTGTCTGACGGGATGAGAACTTTGCAAGGTATGCACATACCAAATATAGTTGTCCTATTACTTATAATAAGAGAGAATTTAACATTACAAAAAATCTTAACTTTTTTTCAAGTAGTCACTGAACCATGAAAATGAGGTTAAGGACATTGGACATGTGACTGACGAAAACTTCATAACATTAGGCATCCATATAGAAAGTATGAAGCATCCAGGTCTTCCACCTTCTAAAATATGAAACTGCTGCCAGATCACTAACCCTATGTCGAGCTTTCTGTGACAAAAATCACAGACTCGACAAAAACAATTGTAACTTTCTTAAGTCGTACATAGTAGGTATCAAAAGAAACAAATGTCGGTCCACATGCTCATTTTTTCAGAAATGGAAAACTTATTTTTTTTAATGCTAGAAATCCCACTTCTCTTTTTGTCGCTAAAAATCATTGTTATGCATTCTAACAGAGCAGCTAGTCTAGCCATTGATCAGAACACCGAGATGAATTAACCACAGGCACTTGTCTTAGAATTTTTTTTCCCTATATACCGAAACTATTTTTCTGAGACGAGTGACTGTGGAAGTAATGTCATATACTAAAATCTTGATGGTAGAAAAGTTGCCTCAGATTTAAACCTACTTTTGAACTTTTGGGTATTTCATCTTGTCAATTATGTTAGTGGATTCTGTCTGACAATCTTTATAGTGTCTTGGCCATACTGTGTCCACCCAATCCACTTGTCTGACCTACAAAGAAAAAACCAAACAACTTTAGTTGATCCATACATCAAGCAATATGGTATACTCTAACCAGTACGGTGATGAATCCATTTGAATGGGGTAATATAGTTGAACCCCCCTTTTTTTCAAATGGCTGGATGTGCCCCTGAAGGAGCTAAACCCTTTACAATGACCATAAAATACCTTTTAATTATATAGTCATGTAACTTAATCACTGATATTTCAGGCAGTCACTGAATCTTGAAAATGAGGCAATGACAATGGACAAATGAGAGACATAATCTTTGTAAAATACGGAATACGCAATTACAAGGTATGAAGAATCTAGGTCTTCTACATTTTGAAATATTTAGCTTTATACAATTAACTAATAGTTTATGCTGACTCCAGATATTAATCCCTTTGTTTCGCATACAATGACTTTTGTGGCAGGCAGGGCAACAATGTTAACTATTGTGTTTTCTATTATTTTGTTTATATTATTTTCAGGTACATGTTACCATGGTTACTGGTGGGTTTTGTTTATAAATTAGTCAAGACATTAGATTAGATATTAGACTTTGTGTTGAAGCCAAACAAAAAAAAATTTAGTCTTATTAATGAAGCTCTGAGTGCATTTGTTTCTTAACCCTAAATTTTGTCAGCGATGACTATCGTTTAGTAAACGTTAAGCTGTTAGAAACAAATAAGAGCCTCTATCATTGAAATATTTATTGATAGGATGATTCTTAAAATGAAACAAATGTTATTGCATAGAAAACATTGATTCTACATATAGACAAGGTTAAAATCAGATCAAAATTACACTATAATACAAAGTTATAGCAAATATTTTGTCACCTTACAAATAAGATGAGAGACAAAATATATCCAGATTTTTCCAAAAGAATTTTTCTATATTTAGTAACATTGTAACATTAATTGTTAACATACACCTTTTTTCTCTATAGTGCCTAACAAGATTTTGTGAGGTAGACGAAATTGACTTTAAAACGATCGTATTGACTTTTGATGTCCAGAAAAAGGCAGATCGGACATATTTTGACTTTATTTACTTACTTCTTAAGTTTGTGATTAATTGTAATTAACATATTCCAATGAGACTGAAAAATGCTTTTTTTTTTGTTATGATAAATAATAATTTTACCTGCCGTAGTCGTGCGTAAAATATATTTCGGCATTTCTCTTAAGAAATGACTTGTTTAATGGAACAAAACGTCTTATTTGTAAACTTTCTCTTTATCTCCACAATAGGCTTTTACAAAATAATCTTTCAACTGTGTATTCAGAAAATTTTGTGAAAATAGAAGAAGTGGCAATTCTTACCTTTCATACCTTAACTTTCATTGATAAAACATAATATTGACTCGTCCAGTGTCCAGTTTGAAGGTCATTTTAGTTACCGTACACATTCATGCACGTTCTAATTAATCAATAGTCATGTATGAAAAGCATAAACAAGTTTGTAGGTAAACTAATAACAACTTAATCCAATCAAATTGCCTACGATTCAATAACAATGACCAGTCCACATCATAAAAATGTACAGGGGTAAACTGGGTAGGGAGAAAATGTCAGATATTTTAAGCTCATTATTTTGCAACAACGAATAAAAATTTGTTAACCAATAGATTTGCTATAATTTCATAAACATGTCATTCTGTATTGGTATAGTTTTTGGATCTTTTATTTGCGTATTTAAGGCTGTAAAAAGTTTGGCCTTCAAAAGTCAACATAATCATTGACTTTATACAGAAAATTCGCCTTTTTAAAACATTGAATGTATCACGAATAATACGCGACAACAAAGTAAAATCATTTCTTAAAACACTGCAAAAAAATTCATTCTGATTGATACAGTGGTATTGTCATAAATTGCGCTGGAGTGAACAGTGGTACAGCAAACGTCGAATTCCCTCACACAATGTTATCACACACTATAATAGAAAATTTAAATCCCACTGATGTCTTTATTTCTAACTTTTATTATTTGGGTCAGTCATATGTTCTACCTCATTTAAATATTTACTGATAAGTTGAATCAGGTATAGATATGTCCTAAAGAACTTCCTGGTTGGTTGACATTGAAGAAATGGTGAAAGAGAACTAAACCTTTGTTATATAACAACATCAAGAGGTATTTGGTTAAAATATTATTCATATTATTTAATGACTAGTAGGTATAAATTGCAGAGTAATGTGTATGTAACCTATGTGCATACATTGTTAAAAATATATCTTATTGTTCAAACTTATTATCAACTAAGGAATATGTAATTTTTACCTGTGAATAAGAACTGCCTACTGTAAAGTTGATGCTCAAATATGTAAAACTGTGATTTTGTCTTATTTATCTTCATCAAGTAAATTTAAGAATTGCAAAATTAAATTGCTAAAAGATGGGTTAGAAACAGCTATTCATATTTAATTAACTAGAAGCACAGCTAATGGCCGAATGCATGATAAACAAATATACAGTATGGCAACAAACGACAACCATTGAAGCATTCAACATGTCCCTGTCCCATTAGTCAGGATCTTTCATTGATTTTGTTCATAAATCAGTGTGTTAAATCTTCTCCTTTGATTTTTTTTTACATTTGTCATTTTGCCAAAACTCACCATCCATTCACCATTAACTATTTGGACCTCGACAATAAAGCAATATAACTTTTATCTTGGATATTTCCAGGTCATGGCATCCAGTAAACCAATTCCATGTGGACCTTGTATAGAAGGAAAAGTAAACACTAAAGCTGACATCTGGTGTTACAACTGTGATGAAGGATTGTGTTCAACATGTTCTGGTCATCACAGAAGATCCAAAGGAACACGTGATCATAAGACTATTGGTATCAAAAGTTATAAACCATCTGTCCAAGCTATTAGAACAGAATGTGACAAACATGGTCAACAGCTTAACTTGTATTGCCCGAGTCATTTAATGCCTTGCTGTGATGAATGTATATCCAATAGTCATTCAAAGTGTATGGGAATAAAAAGTTTAGCTAGCGTTGTGGAGAAAACCAAGATTGAAAAATCTAAAGAATCTGTAGAGAAAGAAGTTAACTCTGTTTTACAACTCTTAGGTAAAATTGTAAATGACAAATCACAAAACATTAAAAGAGGAGAACAAGAATATGAAAGCATTAAAGAATTCATTGTGAAAATACGCAATGAAATAGATAAACATTTAACCCATCTAGAGAAGAAGATATGCAATGAGGCAGATACCATCCTGAATGAAGAAAAATCAAAGGCAAGAGATTTAATCACTGATATTGAAGGAAAACAGAAAAACTTAAAGAAAATGCAAGACCAGTTACATACAGTCATACCACATGCCTCCAAACTCCAATCATTTCTAGGCATACATCAGATTGAACAACAAGTACATCAATGTCAACGATACATATATGATCTGGAAAAAGACGACAGGGCAAAAGAATTTACCATCAAAATGGAGGAAAATAATGAAGTAGAAAAGATAATAAAAAAGTTAGGATCCTTAGGAGAATTAACCGTTGTTAAAACAGATATGGGTTTGAATACAGAAACAAGTGTGAGAAGGGAAGCACAAGTAGAATCACAAGAACATCAAACATAAACAACATGACCATCAACATTGAGAAAAATATAAAGATCAACAATATAAAGAGACAAAATTCAATGTTCACACTTTACTGATGTAATCTCATTGCAATTTATACCATAAATCTCACTATAATACATAATATTAATACAATAACCAAATATTTATTTGCCGACTGCCCAATGTAATCTAGAGGACACCGAATTTATTACAAATAAATAAACATGACATGTGAAATATAACAGCATGTGTGATATAACCATACAGCATAACATACTGAGTTGTAATAATAATTATAAATCATCAAAATTTCTCCATCCTTAACGATCCCGCCGGCCAGGAAAAACCAACTATGTCGATAGACGGCGTTGGAAACCTGTGTCCAAACCCTAAATTAGTAGAAAGCTAATATGCTCGAAAGATCTCCGGAGTCATACTTGGACAGTATACTTAAAGATATGACATATAACTAAAAAAAAAAAAAAAAAAAAAAAAAAATGATATAAAGTGGAACATGAAACTTTAAAATAACCCTACGTGCATCAGTACATTCAGCAAAAAACGTAATAATACATTGCACAAACATTATAAAAACCCAATTAAGATCTAGATATGAAATATTAATGAGAAACGATATATACAAATATCGTTAAGAAACTTGACTGTATCAGTGTTGGGTAGAGAGTGATTACTCCACGGGATTATTTCCCGCTCATTTATTACATGTAAACATGTGATAATCACATGATTAATCAGACGGAACGTTAGTACAATAATTTTCCTCTATACTGCGAAACGCGGAAAATTATAATTATCTTCTGGATGAAATATACATTAAGAAATCAAATGATTTTACCTGACTTTGATACATGTACAACAATAAGTAAATTGTATATATTTTTATTAAATATTACACAAAATAAGTAAAATTAGTTGAGTCTGTCATCAGTTATTTTTGATCATATCCTGTGTTAAGATCTTACATTATTTTGAAAATCTAAAATATTGAGGTCCAATTTGTTAGCCACCATGATGTTAAATTAGAGAATCAAAGGATTCAATGTGAATAATATAGGACAATGGCGTTGACAATAACACCACTCAGGTCCTATTATTTTCCTCATTTCACCACTGGTTGGAAATTTAACCCAGGTTCAAATTTTAGGGAGTTCAATTTTCTAATGTCACCAATACCAATAGTAAACATGGTACATGTTGCATGAAGTTTCCAGCTGTAGTAAGACAAGAGTGCACACGCTGAAATGTCTCGCCTTCTATACTAATCATTGATATTATGTTGATAGTCCTAAGTATAAAGCTAAGCTTTATTATAACTGTCACATAAACTTAACATTAACCAAGATAACTAAACAAAGACCAATGAACCTTGAAAAAGAGATCCAGGTCAGATGAACCATGCCAGGCAGACAGGTACAGCTAACAATGCTTCTATACAACATATATAGTTGACACATTTCTTATAGTTTAAGAAAAATAGACCAAAACACAAAAACTAGACACTGTGCAATGAACCGTGAAAATGAGGTCACGGTTAAATAAAACCTGCTGGACTGACATAAAGATCATAAAATATTTCCATACACCAAATATAGTTGACCTATGACATATAGCATTAGATAAAAAGACCAAAACTCAAAAACTTTGACCACTGAACCATGAAAATGAGGTCAAGGTCACATGACATCTGCTCGCTAAACATGTACACTTAACAATCATTCCATACAACAAATATAGTAGACCTATTGCATATTATATGAGAAAAACAGACCAAAACACAAAAAATTTAACTATAACCACTGAACCATGAAAATGAGGTCAAGGTCAGATGACACCTGCCAGTTGGACATGTACACCTTACAGTCCTTCCATACACCAAATATACTAGCCCTATTGCTTATAGTATCTGAGATATGGACTTGACCACCAAAACTTAACCTTGTTCACTGATCCATGAAATGAGGTCGAGGTCAAGTGAAAACTGTCTGACAGACACGAGGACCTTGCAAGGTACGCACATATCAAATATAGTTATCCTATTACTTATAATGAGAGAATTCAACATTACAAAAAATTTGAATTTTTTATACCCCCGCTTTAAAAAAGGGGGGGTATACTGTTTTACCTCTGTCTGTCAGTCCGTCCGTCAGTCCGTCCGTCCATCAGTCCGTCAGTCAGTCTGTCCCATGAAACTCGTCACATTTTTCTCAGGAACTACACATCCACCCTTTCTGTAATTTGGTATCAACATTTATATATGTCAGCCAAACCGTGTGATGCGTTTTCAGATTCATCACTTGACAACTTCCTGTTTACCGAACACTTGTCTGATTTTACACATGATAGCCAAGTTGAAAATTTTCGTCACATTTTTCTCAGGAACTACAATACAAGGATTTCTGAAATTTGGTTTCAGGATTTATATAAGTCAGCTATACCGTGTGATGCGTTTTCAGATTCATCACTCGACAACTTCCTGTTTACCGAACACTTGTATGATTTTACACATGATAGCCAAGTTGAAAATTTTCGTATATGATTATACCCCCGCTTTAAAAAAGGGGGGGTATACTGTTTTACCTCTGTCTGTCAGTCCGTCTGTCAGTCCGTCCGTCCATCAGTCCGTCAGTCCGTCAGTCAGTCCGTCCCATGAAACTTTCGTCACATTTTTCTCAGGAACTACACATCCACCCTTTCTGTAATTTGGTATCAACATTTATATGTCAGCCATACCGTGTGATGCGTTTTCAGATTCATCACTTGACAACTTCCTGTTTACCGAACACTTGTCTGATTTTACACATGATAGCCAAGTTGAAAATTTTCGTCACATTTTTCTCAGGAACTACAATACAAGGATTTCTGAAATTTGGTTTCAGGATTTATATAAGTCAGCTATACCGTGTGATGCGTTTTCAGATTCATCACTCGACAACTTCCTGTTTACCGAACACTTGTATGATTTTACACATGATAGCCAAGTTGAAAATTTTCGTCACATTTTTCTCAGGAACTACAATACAAGGATTTCTGAAATTTGGTTTCAGGATTTGTATAAGTCAGCTATACCGTGTGATGCGTTTTCAGATTCATCACTCGACAACTTCCTGTTTACCGAACACTTGTATGATTTTACACATGATAACCAAGTAAAAAATTTTCGTCACATTTTTCTCAGGAACTACAATACAAGGATTTCTGAAATTTGGTTTCAGGATTTTTATAAGTCAGCTATACCGTGTGATGCATTTTCAGATTCATCACTCGACAACTTCCTGTTTACCGAACACTTGCATATTTTTACACTATTAATATTATCCACTTGCGGCGGGGGTATCATCAGTGAGCAGTAGCTCGCAGTTTCACTTGTTTTTCAAGTGGTCACTGAACCATGAAAATGAGGTCAAGGGCATTGGACATGTGACTGACGGAAACTTTGTAACATGAAGCATCTATATACAAAGTATGAAGCATCCAGGTCTTCCACCTTCTAAAATATTAAGCTTTTAAGAAGTGAGCTAACGCCGCCGCCGTAGCCGCCGCAGCCGAATATCACTATCCCTATGTCGAGCTTTCTGCAACAAAAGTTGCAGGTTCGACAAAAATGTGTTATATATGTCAAGAACATATGGATGAGACAGCAATTTAACAAGCCAACACATTTTTATGTAAACAATTCAGATCCTTAACTTTACTCTTATTTGGTTACTGATACAATAATGAGTAGATTCATGCAAAACATCTTTCAAGTGTTCAAATCTTGTTTTTCCATTAAATATTTATAATACATTTGAGTTTTCCAAAACAGGACTAACGTAATGGTACATACCTTTGTATTAGCTGTATACGACCACCAAGTCTTATTCCAACACCATGAAAACATGTCTCAGAAAGAACCTGAAATGAAATTATAATCAACAAGTTATACATTTTCTAAATCAATTTTTCCTTAACCAATAACCTAAAATTTACTAAATATTGTTCCCATTTCTTAAAACAGGTAGACAGTTGTATTAAATCATTTTTTTTCAATCAATATAAAAGATAGAAAAGTAAAAAAAAAA
This sequence comes from Mytilus edulis, assembly GCA_019925275.1. Taxonomy (NCBI): domain Eukaryota; kingdom Metazoa; phylum Mollusca; class Bivalvia; order Mytilida; family Mytilidae; genus Mytilus; species Mytilus edulis. Next base: position 113,427,057 of record CM034352.1, on the reverse strand, counting down.
CATAGATTTAAATGTAGCTGCACAAAAAGAAATCTGAATATTTTACTGAGTTATCTCCCATTGAATGCAAATTTGTGTTTTAAATTGTACTGGTCTTTTCTTGAAGTTTAATGACTATTTCAAGAATTTACTACAAAATCTTGTTCATGTATCTTGTATCTTGCATCTTTAAATACTAAACTGGTAAATTAATTCATCAATGGTGTTTTAAATGCAGTATTTCAGAAGGGTCTCTTAGTGTTATCTTAAAAGATTTGGTGTTATTTTAAAATATTTGGTTAAAATAAACTTGCCTTTTCTATTTTCATGGTAAAGAGTCAGACTTAGTTGAAGATTTTATTGACCATCTTCCTAAGAGCTGCTATCCTGGCTGACAAGGTGGTTCTTCTCAATATCTTATTGTCAATCTATATTGTGTCCATTTGGTTTTAGACAATAACATAACATACATAAAAATATCAGATGCACTTTCAATTAATAAACATTTTTTTAAAAATTTCATGTAATTATTTTAAGTGATACATAATTTTTGCTACCCTTAATTTCTATATCTAGAAAACATCTGATATGTAACAAAGTGCATAAACGAGTATTCCCATAAATAAAAATCTAACATTGAGGGAATTTCAAGTTAAACACAGTATAATAAATTACCTCCCTTTGACATAAATTTCACCCTGTTAGAACTCCACATCTTTGATATATAACAAAAAAACATAAATAGTATACTGGTAATCAAAATAAAAAAATAATTAAATTACAAATATTTAACACATTTCAATAACATATTTAGTGCTGATGGAGTAATTGTGGCTGAATGGTCAAAGTAGTTCAATTACTGTATCACTAGCATGTCAACACTCTGAACCCTTACATGGTAGGTGTGTTAACGTCAATTTTAACTGACTTGATTTGCCAGTTTCTCTGTTGAAGGAGACATTTTCACCAGGCTGTTTTCACAAATAAAAACTTGCAGCCAAGAAATAGCAAATCATGCTGAAAGTGGGGTTATATACCAAAAATCAATCAATCTACTTTCATCAAGATATTTTTCAACTATGCTCCTTGTAAATCATTCTTAAAAAAAATATGCCTTTGTTATAAAGTTAGCTAAAAATGCCAAAGGTGAAAAAATAAATTACAATTTGCAAAAATAAAAAATTTGTATAAAGGGTAAAGTGTCTCACCTACTTTTGCTGTTAATCTCTGGCTCAACAAAAAGAAGGAAAAAATCAATAAAAATAATCCTCTCCATACTATATTTTGATTGTAAGAAGCCAAGTTTGGTAAAAATCCACATAGGCAGATCTAGGGGACTGATCCAGAACCCCCTTTCCTTAGAAAATTTTGGTTGATTATATAGGGAATCACTGAAGCATGACTGGAGAGCGCCCCCCCCCCCCCCCTTTTATGAAAAGTTCTGGTTCTGTCACTAATCCAGGATAGTTCATGAATGTAATAAATGTTTTAAAAATTTAATTGCAGACTTTATGTTATTTTAGCTGGAAGAAAAACGATGTCCATTTATAGGTAAAATACAGATAAACAGGTACAAGATTTTAACAAAATTTCCTTCTAGATACAAGCTTTTGATCATAAGCAAGCTTCTGTCCAAGTTTAATACAAATCCAGGATAGTTAAAAAGTTATTAAAATTTTAAAAACTTTAACCACAGAGTGAATGAATTGTATCCTGGCAGAAAAACTAAGCCCATTTATAAGTAAAATGGGTTTTTTTTTACAGAATTAACTTCTGGCTTCTGTCCAAGTTTGATAGAAATCCAGGATAGTTGAGAAATTTATTAAAATTTCAAAAACGTTTAACTACAGAGTGAATATTTATTACTGCCACAGTGGCTAAAATGATGTAGGATTGCTATTTCTTGCTTTTTCATCTAAAGTCGAAGGCTAGACGAAAAGTACTAATGGTATTTTACATTGAAAGTTACATTAAGTGAAATTCCCAGTAAAAATAATTAATCAGCAAAATGCATAGATTTTTTTTTTATTTGAATGGTCTATAAAAGAATCATTTATGATAATTCTTATAACAATACTTCAGGCATTGTTTGAGTAATCAAACTATATTGGAATGTTTTAATTTCTACGGCACCTTCATCACAATAAGCACTACAAAAGAGTACTGCACTTCACAATGTCAACAGGGGGAATAATAATAAATAAAACATAAACGAAGGTATGAAAGTAAACTTTAAAAGAACGTTCAATAAAATTAGTTGAATAGTGTTTGATCAAATTTTGCAGAGGTACATGCTTCCAACTGGCTTCGCTCAGAGTTACTGCCTCTAATTGGGACCGCTCTGCCAGGGGTACTGCTTCAAATTAGTTCAGCAGACAGAGGTATATATGTACTGCTTCCAATCGGCTTCGCAACAAGACAGAGGGTATGTACTCCCAATTAGCTTCACTAAGAGGTACATGCTTCCAATTGGCTTCGCTCAGACAAACGTACTTCTTCCAGTGTTGAAATGGTACGGGATTGCAAGTCTGTACTACATCCAGATTAGTAAATGGTACATAATTGCAAGTCAAATGTCGTCCAAATTTACAAAAACATATTTTATTTAACATTCTTGATCCAGTTAATTTTCACATCTACCTTCAATCCCTATTTATAATTTATCCTGATGGTGACATTGTGAAATATAAATTATCATTACAGGATTCTGTACTCTCCAGCAGTTTCAATCCTAATGAAGGTGCCATTGGAACCTAAAAATGTCTATCTTATTAAATCACTGTAGCAATATTTAAAGTCTTTTTCTTATATAACGTTTAATTCTGTGTTTTATCTACACCCAACCCTGCAAACATGATCCAGGGATCCACTTTACAGATTATATCGTATTGGAGTTTGGATGGAAGACAAAGATGGGCAAATACAAATATTTCCCTCTTTAACATATCATAACAAATTAAACAAAGAAAAATCTTATTTTGCAGGTTCTTTTAGCTCATATTTTTGTGTGAACTGAAAAATTGAAAAAAATGCCTTAAAAAAAAGACCTGACAGACCAGAAAAATATATCACACACACTGCATACAGTATCAACTAATATCAAGTTTTTTTTTTCCTTTTAAAGTAAATTCATGCGAATAATTTCAGCAATAAATAATTTGTTGTCCGGGAAGGACGGACTTTTCAAATCACGCTAGAAAATTTTTAGTTAAATATATTGAATCTTGATAACACATACTAAAACAATTTGTAAGGGTTCCACCGAACCCAGTGTCTCTCCTACTTTTGCTGTTAATCTTTTGCTGTTAATTGCAGACTTGACAAAACTGAGGAAAAAAATAAATAAAAATATTCCTCTTGATACATGTACTATCTTTTGATTGAAAGAAGAATTGTTCCAAATTTGGTAAAAATGAAGAATAGTTTATGAATCTAATAAATGTTTTAAAAACTTTAACAAATAAAAGTTATATACAGTTACATTGGAATTTTTTTTTTTACAAAATTTATTTCTGGATACTATCTTATGATCTTAAACAAACTTTTGTCCAAACTTGGCACACATCTAGGAGAGTTTAAGAAAGTTATCAAAATTTTAAAAACTTTAATCACTGAGTGAATTTAATGTTTCCCAGCAGAAAAACCAAGTCCAGTTTATACAAGTAAAATTCGGAAAATTAAAAATGGAATTTTATTTTTACAAAATTTACTTACAGATACTATCTTATGCTCATAAACAAGCTTCTGTCCAAGTTTCGTAGAAATTCAGGATAGTTTAAGAAAGTTATTAAAATTTCAAAAACTTTAACCACAGAGTAAATATTTGTGGACGCTGGCAACGACCACGCTGACAAAGGAATGTAGGATTGCTGTCTCGATTTTTTCGACTAAAAACATTTCAATAATTGAACATTTTTTTTTTTCATTTTTTTTTTTTTTTTAGATTCTCCATTCTTAAACTACTGGTAGTGTTTTGCCTAGATACGAGTATGAACAAAAAATAGTAATTTTTGAAATTTCAAAAAGCTATTAACCTGCAACTTCCAATCTTGTTGAAAATGGAGAACCTGTACATAATTTTTTTTTCTTTTGGTAAAAGTTATAAACATTTTCTCAAACATACACAAAAATAGTCTGAATTACATTCTTTACTGTTACAGTAAAATCGCATAGCCCTTTATTGCAGTCACAGTTACCTGAAAAAGAAATATACAGAATTAAACGTAAAATCTAAAAATTGAAACAATATCAAATGTAAAATAATAAATAACTGGTCAATATAATTATGATTCATAAAACGTTTCTCTTCATTATAATTATGATTCATAAAACGTTTCTTGTCATTATTATCATGATTCATAAAATATGATTCATAAAACGTTTCTCTTACTTTGTTTAAAAGAGATTTGCTGAAAAAAAATTGAACTGCCAGTCTTTATTAGCCGAAAAGGATGTAAAACAAGTCAATGGTATAGATGTCTAACATATTTCTTTTATTACATAGTTTTTTTTTGTATTGGTTCTTATGGCAAGCCGTTCTCGTCAAAACTATGTTTAAACCCTTTTTTCGAAAAAAATACACACTGAGATTTAAAAACCTAAAATAACACACTGAGAAATCGAAATTACACACTGAGATTTAAAAAAAAAAAAAACACACACTGAGAATTCAAAATTACACACTGAGATTTTAAAAAGACACACTGAGATGAAATAAATTGAAAAACACACACTGAGAATTGTTAATTACACACTGAGATTTCAAAAATACACACTGAGATTAATATGCAAATTACTAATGAATATTCATGAGATGAATAATTCAACAGATTAATATCTTGATCTCAAGAACTCTTGTCATTATAATGAAATGCTATTCCTTCAAACAACATTCGTAATAAATTTCAACACTTAACATATCGCTCATATTCACAAGTTTGTTGCCTATAATTCAGATCATTACTACCAGTGTATCGGATGATTTGTTTTTACTTAAAACCGTTGGTCCCTTTTCAAAAGTCTTCCAACTGTTTCCCTGGTTTCGCTAGTTAATCTTTTATAGTTTTGTTACGTTTATATGCTATAATAGACACCTGGGTAAAAATTTCACTGCATTCTTTTGCAGATTGTTCCAATGTTTTCTTATAATTTTAATAAAGTTTTTCACCATTTGGTTATATTTTGTAATAAGAGTAAGTGGGTATTTTTCTTGTTCTTGTATTTCTAAAGTTTTTTTATTAATAATTTTGAACCAAATCGAAGGACTAACGAGTTCGGTCCCCTTGTTGTTTTAAGCTTGTAATAGATTCAGATTAAGTATGCTAATTAGATATGTGCGCATAAAAAGTGCGCACAAATCTCAGTGTGTAATTTTAAATTCTCAGTGTGTAATTTTAAATTCTCAGTGTGTAATTTTAAATTCTCAGTGTGTAATTTCAAATTCTCAGTGTGTGTTTTCAGTTTATTTATTCTCAGTGTGTCTTTTTGAAATCTCAGTGTGTAGTTTTCAATTCTCAGTGTGTAATTTTCAATTCTCAGTGTGTAATTTTCAATTCTCAGTGTGCGTTTTTCATTTTTGTAATCTCAGTGCGTCTTTATGAAATCTCAGTGTGTAATTTTTTATTCTCAGTGTGTAATTTTCAATTCTCAGTGTGTAATTTTCAATTCTCAGTGTGCGTTTTGAAGTTTTAAAACCTCAGTGTGCTTTGTTGTAATTCTCAGTGTGTAAATTTTTCGAAAAATGGTTAAAACATAGTTTTGACGAGAACGGCTTGCCATAGGTTCTTACCATAAAAGTCAGCTCTAATGCCCACACCCAGCTTCAATTCTTACAGACAAGCTGTGATGCTAACCTGAAAAATAAAATGATAAGTCATTCAAGATGGTTTAAAATGATTAATTTTGGTATACTGTATGTACATTACATAGTTTGAATGATTGATTCATTTGATTGTTGGTTGCTCATTAATGTCCAGTGGCAAATTAAATCAAAGTCTATAAATGGGTTATAGAAGTTGAGAACAGCAAACCAACATCCCAAAAATTTTTTACATAATCAAATCAGATAAATAAATTTACTCTTTTAAAGGCAATTAAAGAAAGCAAAGATTCTTACCAAACTCCTACAAACCTTGACGCTTAGAGCACATGCTCAAATACATTTTATAATACTTTTTCTTTTTTCAAAACGGGATTAACATACCTTCGTATTAGCTGTATTAGACCACCAAGTCTTATTCCCACACCATGAAAACATATCATAGAAGAACCTAAAAAGAATTAAAAAAAGACATTATATATTTTACAAATCCATTTCTCTATAAATATAAAGTCACTATATAACATGTTTAATGTTCTGATTTCTTACAAATGTACCCAATACTATCAACACAAGTTTGTAAGATAAACTGTTGACAGAGATGTCTTGCCTAGCAGTGGAAAATGAAAAAAAATGTGAAGATTAGCAACATTGCTAACTAATTCGATAATTTGTTAGTAATGCAGATAAATACAAAATGTCATTGTTCTCTATGAATAAAGCAAATAACTTGACATAATAAAATAAAACAAGTCAAAGGATTTTGTTTGGAATTTAACTGCACAAAAGTGATGTGCAAATTTAACAGTTATATCCCATTGAATGAACAAATCTTGCTGTTAATTGTACTTGTCTCCCCTTGAAGTTTTAAATATTTTGATCGAAAATCTTGTTCAAGATAATGGTAATTCAAATTATAAAACTTATTAGAATTAATACATCAATGGTGTTTTGCATGCAGAAGATCAGAAGGGTGATGGCGTGTTGTCTTAATATGCACTTCTTGTCAAATATTTCTAGAAAATGTATACAAATTAATATTTGGCTTAAATAAACTTGCCTTTTTCATTTCTTGGTAAAGCCTCAGACTTGGTTGAAGATTTATTTGACCATCTTCCTTGGAGCTGCTATCCTGGCTGCTTTCAAAGGTTTTCCATCATACTTTTTTATGCTACTCAGTCCACTGAATCCATTTTATCTAAGTAATGAAATGTCCTTTCCATTGTACATTATAAATAGTCACCAGAATGTTCCAAGGCATCTCACATTATTTTTCCAATCATGGACACTGAAGAAATTCTCAATTTAAAATACAAATAATTTATTAAATTCATTTAAAAAGTACTGTAGAAGTACCAGACATGCTTTTAAACAGGTAACTTGTATTTGATAATTTACGAAATGTATTCTGTACCCCACAATTTCTTCCACCCATTAAAAGTATATTTTAGAACTATGTTTACATTTTTTTTTTTTTTTATATAGATACAAGTGTGGACACAGATGAGTGTGGATAGTATGTATGGATGTTTGACAGTGTCTTATGACAAAATGAGTTCTATGTTTTTTCTATATGGTGTTATTAACTATGTTGCACGATGACAACCAATCTGAGCATTATGAGTGTTATTTATTAAATTTTTTATGCCCCCACCTACAATAGTAGATAGGCATTATGTTTTCTGGTCTGTGGGTCCGTTCGTTCGTTTGTCCCGCTTTAGGTTAAAGTTTTTGGTCAAGGTAGTTTTTGATGAAGCTGAAGTCCAATCAACTCGAAACTTAGTACACATGTTCATTATGATATGATCTTTCTAATTTTAAAGCCAAATTAGACTTTTGACCCCAATTTCACGGTCCATTGAACATAGAAAATGGAAGTGGGAGTTTCAGGTTAAAGTTTTTGGTCAAAGTAGTTTTTGATGAAGCTGAATTCCAATCAACTTGAAACTTACTACACTTGTTGCATATGATATGATCTTTCTAATTTCAAAACTCATAACTGCTCCAAAAGTAATCTGATAGAATTTCAAGCATTTTAAGCCAATATTATCAACATCTACTAATGAGTCTTAATATGTCTACATATCTAAAAAGTCATAGTATTCAAAAGGTAATGCAAAATTATTCCTTTTCATTTTTTTTGTTATATGGATACACATTTGAGTGATACATGTACCAATACAATATTTGTTGTGGTATGAAAGTGCAGTAATTAGCATTTACTGTAACTATGTTAATTCACACAAATTGAAAAATAAACAAATGAATGGACCAGATGCTCCGCAGAGCCCAGCTTTATACGACTGCAGAGGTCGAAGCCTGAACAGTTGGGGCTAGTATTGACACAACATTCAAGCTGGAAACAGCTCTGAGTTTGAATTGTGATTAAATAGATGACACAGCTTAGGTTTCTGACACAGAATGAATGTGGTCTAATGAACTTAAATATTTGTTTTGCTTTTGTGTTAGGAGCAATTCACTATGCTGCTGAATATTAATCCTTTCAAACAAAAATATCTAAAGAAATTTTCTTTTTAATTTCTGAAATGAGAAACATTTAGAGGAGACAAACTTCAGTTAAGAGATCAGAAACTAAAAAAATGTATAATTTTTCCATTTGTAAAAGGGCATACCCTAGAAAGTGCTTGCAATCACTGAATGGTTATTAATGACTGCTTTAATTTATCAGTTGGTAATAAAGTGAATATTGCATTGTATATTGTATAATTGATTTAAGTTGACTGAACAAAGAAAGATAACTCAAATTTTCAAAGAAGATTTCATAAAGCATTGGTATTAGGTAATTCAAGAACCATTCTGGACAAACTCCAATTAAGGGTCTTGAATTTACAAAAATGTTTGTTTTTGGTCCGTAATTATTAGACTGTTTGTCCCATAACCCACACAATATATCTGAACCTTCTACTTATGGTATTAAACATTGTGGTACAATTTCAGAACAATTGAAATACTTATACACAACTTTTTAAACCGACACTAGATTAAAGCTTGTTTTGGGCACCTTTGTACCCCTTATTCCTAAACCTTAGGGACCATAACCCCCAAAATCAATCCCAAGCTTCCTTTTGTGGTTATAAACGTTGTGTTATAATTTTGTTGATTTCTGTTGACTTATAATAAAGTTATTATCCAGAAACCATCTTTCGGACAGGATACCAATTTACGACCCCAAATTTTTTGTGGTTGTATAAAAATGTTGAACATGTGCAATGAAGTATAGTTTTAGAAATCGATTAGGGAGCTACCATTTGATTTTTATGGGGGGGGGGGGGGGGGGGGGGGGGGGGGGGGGCTAGGATGAAAAATTTTGTCCTGCCTTTTTTTTTAGTTGTAATCTTTGTCCTGCCTTTTTATTTTTCAGTCTATTCGGTCCTGCCTCTTTTTTTCTTAGCTTATCCTGACTTTTTTACAACAATTGTCATCCTGCCTTTTTTTTTTGCCAAGTTACTCATCCTGCCTTTTTTTTTTACTCAAAATCCTGTCCTGCCTTTTTTTTCAAATTTCATCCTAGCTCCCCCCATAAAAATCAAATGGTAGCTCCCTTAGACTGGATAGGCCTTATAATTTTTTTCCCTCCTAATTGTAGGACCGTTTACACTCAGGGCCGAGTCATCAGCAGGCAATACAGATGTATTAAAACAACCTAGCATCATATTGCTAGTAGTGGGAGTAGCATTGTCCGGTAAATTTGTTCCCACTTTTTTTTATAAAATGTATGGTTCAAATCAAAATAGAATGCTTTTATCTCCTGAATACTTACATTGTACATAGAGATGATACTACTTTGACAAATCCTTGTCCATTAGAGTTGTCTGTCAAATCTTAATTTCACAAAGAATGAATTGCATAACAATGAACTGAGCTCAAAGCAAAGTACTTTAATAATACACTTAGACAAAGAGCTAAATCCAGTGATATACTTTGTACTACAGGTCCTTCATGACCATCCATCCACCCAAACCATATCTCAATAACATTCCATACTACATGATTGGATTCAGAAGTCCTGAAAAAGACATGACTTTTTTTATCTTGTTTTAAGTATATATGCACAGGTTAAACCTTTATTGTGGATATAATCATTCAGTATCTAGCAACTATCAATTTGCTTCATGCACATATTGATATAGGTTGATTGCTCCTCTGTTGGAAATTAGAACACACCTCCATCTAATTTTAGTCAACTGACGAAGAAAAATTCAAAACTATATAAAATGTTATCTAAGACTTGTCAGTGTCTATTTCCTTTGCCACTGAATAAGATTCCATATTTACAACCAATGAAAATCAAATATCCCTCTAATAGACTTAGCATTGAAATCGTTTTCTAAAATGGTAGTTATGTGGAACCTAGAACTAAAAAAATTGAAACAATATATCTTAAATATTTCAAATGCATGTACATTTAATAATTCTCCAAAATTCACTTTATTTTTCCTTTTTTGGTTTTCTGTTGGAGACTGTATATTGACCTCTATGTAGCCTTTTCAACTTATAAAAGGGGGGATACATTTCCATAGAATTAAACTTTTCTGAAAGAATTGATTCCATTTATTTTCAATAAACAATAAATATTGAAGTCTATAACAGGCATCTAGGAACAGGCTCAACATTATTTCTAAACATGTATTAATATATACCAAAATGTGGACAAACCTACATTAAATATTCTACTTCAACGACTTTAATTAGTGGAGATGATAAAATTAAAAAGTTACAATGGTTAAAAACTCCAATGGCAGTCTTTCCTGCTAAAATCTTGATGTGTAGAATGTGATATACCATTTTTGGGTCTATATACTGTCCTTTAAATTTAGGTCATTTTGACACGGCAAAATATGAAAAAAAATGTAAACTATGGTCTGGAAAGCACACAGTTTGTGATATTTTAAGGTATCTTTACTAAGAAAACCTGCAAATCTCAGTGGCAGATCCAGAACTTTTCAAAAAGGTGTGGGGGCTCTGATGGACCAGAGGGTTGCCCAATCCCATCAAGCTTCAATGATTTCTTACATATATGTCATAAGCTAAATTTCCCCCACCCCCTTGGTCTGTCTATGCATCTGTTTATTGTTCTGCGAAATAGTACTAATACTAATTTTTCCCCTCCCTTACCTGGCCCTAGACAGTTGCTTACCTTTGTAAACATTTTATAATTATAGTCAGGTATATATTGATTGAGAGTAACTTACATAGTAGTTAATGGGACTCTTTTTCACACGGTTCTGTGAAATATAATACGGCAAATATATACCCGTACATACTATCCGCATAACACAGAAATCTGATAGATTTTCACTCCTCTGGGAAAAATCAACCTGTGAAATGAAATACCATGCCTGGAAAAAAATTACCGGGACAAATTATCCTCAGGATAAAATATCACAGAGGACGAAATAAACCGTTACATTACATGAGAAGCCGGTTTGGTTACAAATAATTATGTCACGTGAAGGCGCACTGACGTCACAATTTGCATTAATTTTGCAATACACTACAGTTCACTCATACAGAACCCATTATCATGCAAACATGCAACGTGAATGTGATTGGTTATCAAATAATACAGAATTTATGCACGTACAGTTAATATAGAAGAAATTAGTTCATCAAATGTGAGTTCGTGATCTTGTGGTTAAGACCGATGGCTACAGTGCTGAAAGTCCTGAGTTAGATTCTCACTTGGGGTGCTAAAAATATCAGTACATCAGAAGGGTAATTTTCACCCTCTCACACACATCTTTGTTAATGTTCCGGGATTGTTGAAAACTTGCATATTCATCAATATTTGATTTTGTGGTATTAACAATCCAGACAGACAAATAGCAATAAGGTGTTTAGGAAAACATGACCTAAAACCTCCTTCATATATGACAAAAATACATGGGAACTCATATTGAATGGTCAAATGTGTTCAATATGAAAATTGAAATTAAGATGGTAAAATCAAATATTAGCCGTTACTGTAAATGGACTTAAAGTATGACTTTTCAGCAAATTTAAAGGGAAATGACACGGAAGGGGCCAAATAGTGTTCAAGGGGAGCAAATGCTATTTAAATTAGTATGCAGGTTTTAAATATAGAGGGAAGTTGAGTCATCTTTTTGGGTGAAGTTAAATACTGACTAGTGTGTGGTTCTCATTGGGTCTAAGCGTGACCAATATTGACAATTTTTCGCAAGCGTGAAACGTGAAAGTCAAATTATTGTGTCATGAAAACGGGAAATGAGGTCTGTAGTGAAAACGGGAAATGGGGTTCTGCAGGACCCCGGAAATGACAAAAAAATGAAAATTGCTCATGTACATAGTGTAAGCGGGATATGGGAATCTGACAAAACAGTAAGTGGGATCTGGGATCAGAACACCACCCCCCCCCCCCCCCCCCCCCAATGAGACCCCCTTATGTAGATTTACCTTCTAATTCTATATAAAAAAAACACAACTAAGAACTACGTTTAATTCACTTTGACTACTGATATGCAAACCTAGAAATATTTCATAAAATAGTGATTGAAAGATTCATAACACTTTGAAAGGATAATTCAGACACGTGTTACGCGGGGAGCATGTTTTAAATTTGTTTACAAATAATAATGTCACGTGATCGCGCACTGACCTCAAGTTGCATCGCCCTTACAATTCACTAATACATGACCATTTTCATGCAAACATTCAACGTGAATGTGATTGGTTATCATATAATACAGAAATAATGCATGCACAGTTTAAGAAAAAATTAGTTCAATAAATCGATGCGATTTTCACTTTTGACACGAATAGGTCGGGTTGACATTACTGTCATCGGAGATAATATTGAGATAAATGGGTTAAAACGGACCGTCAAAAAGGTCTAGAGGAGCACATCAGTAGAACCTTAACATTAATAAGTAATACTTACCAAAATTTCTCTAATTAAAGAACTATATAACTGAAATTTCACAAAGATAACGGTAAACATTTTGTTGATGGTGATGATGCTATTATCGATCCGTTGAATTCAGGGTCAACGGAATTTTTTGCGTTGCGTTTAAATCATTGAGGCCATCTATTTTTATTGCGGGTTCCACATATATAAATCGGAATTAAAGAAAAAATGGAATGTTGTTAGCAGAATCAAAACAGAAATGATGAACATTGCAACATTTTCAGCAAAATATAAATAGGATGGAGGATCTGTGTATTCACATTATTTGTAAAACTCTCCTTATTCATGTGAAGCGTGTGCTTTACATCGAGGCTTGCTATGCTTATCATTGACGCCACAGTACTTCAACCAATCAGACAATGTTTATTTTGGGCATTTGACTTTTTTTAACTCAGATTTTGGAATATTTTAATCGAAATTATAGAAAAATGGAATGTTGTTAGTACATATAAAATAGAAAATGATGAATACTTTTAGCTAAAGATAATTTGGATGGGGGTTCTGTGTATTCACATTATTTGCACAACTCTCCTTACTGATGCCATATTTTGGAATTTCCGTGACCTAAATGGTTCGCGAAAATTAATATTTTTATATATAGTATAGTAAATAGATTTTATATCAATTACCAGACATCTGTTAAGAAAATACTTATACAAATGTAAGAAAAAAAGTACAGTGTAGTAATAGTATAATAAACATACAAATGTAAGAAAAAAAGTACAGTGTAGTAATACTTATACAAATGTAACAAAAAAAGTACAGTGTAGTAATAGTATAATAAACACATTAAATCAACATTTTTATAATATTTTGAAGCATAGTTTAATAAAAAATTCGTAAGGGTTCCAAGGAACCCAGTGTCTCGCGACTCTCGCCTACTTTTGCTGTTAATCGCAGACTCAACAAAAATGAGGAAAAACATCAATAAAAATTTCCCTCTCAATACTGTCTTTTGATTGAAAGAAGCTTCCAAGTTTGGTAAAAAATCCAGGATAGTTTATGAATCTAATAAATGTTTTATAAACTTTAACTGTAGACTGTATGTAATGTTAACTGGAAGAAAAACTAAGTCCATTTATAAGTAAAATACGGAAAAAGTGAATTTTTTTTTTACAAAATTTACTTCTGAATAATATCTTATGATCAAAAACAAGCTTTTGTCTAAGTTTGGTAGAAATCCAGAATAGTTTAAGAACATTATAAACATTTTAAGAAACTTAAACCACAGAGTGAATGTTTTGTTTCTGGCAAAAAAAGTAAGTCCATTTATAAGTAAAATACGGAAAAGTGGAAATTTATTTTTACAAAATTTTCTTCTTGATACTATCTTATGATCATTAACAAGCTTCTGTCCAAGTTTGGTACAAATCAAGGATAGTTTATGAAAGTTATTAAAATTTCAAAAACTTTAACCACAGAGTGAATGTAATGTTTCCTTGCAGAAAAACTAAGTCCATTTATAAGTAAAATATGGAAAAGTGGAAATTTATTTTTACAAAATTTTCTTCTTGATACTATCTTATGATCATAAACAAGTTTCTGTCCAAGTTTGGTACAAATCAAGGATAGTTTATGAAAGTTATTAAAATTTTAAAAACTTTAACCACAGAGTGAATGTAATATTTCCTCGCAGAAAAACTAAGTCCATTTATAAGTAAAATACAGAAAAAATGGAATTTTATTTTTACAAAATTTACTTCTGGATACTTTCTTATGATCATAAACAAGCTTCTGTCCAAGTTTGGTAGAAATTCAGTATAGTTTAAGAAAGTTATTAAAATTTCAAAAACTTTAACCACAGAGTGAATATTTGTGAACGCCGCCGAAGACGACGACGCCGCTGACGACGACGGAATGTAGGATTGCTTAGTCTCGCTTTTTCGACTAAAGTCAAAGGCTCGACAAAAATATCTCATTTTTAAGGTTTACTTCTCATGTACATAGTAGTCATGTATAGTCCCAAAATTTGTAAAAGCCTCTATAGATTTGCAAACTCTCTGTGAATTCCAAAAGATATGGGTTAAAAACTATTTATTTTACCTTTGAAGAAAAATTACTTAATAGTCAGGAAAAAAATAAGTGGACAACTTAAATATTTGTACAATCATTGTATGAAGTTAAAAATATTGGAGATTGAAAACTGCAGGAGTTGATTACACAAAATCAGTACCATCTTTGAAAATTTTGGAAAAAAATCTTCAAGATCTGAAATAATGGAAAAAGGGTGGGGGGAGGAATTCCTCAAACAATGCCATATTATAAGCAGGTACACAACTTCAAAATGTACGCAATCATTCTGTGAAGTTTCAGTGGTACAAGAAAAAGAAGCTGAAATGAAAAAATACAAATATGATGAAAAATGATATTACATGTATCAAGTATGAAATCTTTAGATTTAATAAAAAAATTAGAAAGAAAAAATTAAGAACTCAAATGATATAAATACTAATTCTTTTTCTTTATAATAAAAATTAATTTCAATTCTTTACAACTTAAATTAATTTCAAAACTCAAACAGCACGTAATACTTCAAAAAAATAGATTTTTACTTTTTACTTCAGTTTTATACTTGAAAGAAAAATAGTAGCAAAATTTACAATTAAAAAAGTAGAATTTTTTGTTTCCAGATTATTTATGATAGCATTTTTGATTGGTTATATCAAAATTTGTTTTATGTAAGATTACTTCCAATGACTTTTGTCAGAAAAAGAAAGGAGAATCACTGATATCTTGACAATAACGGACTGAGGCAAGGTTACTGCACTCTCCAGAATCACTGGTTCCTTAAATGGATAAGAACCAGCCAATATGCAGACTTACAGGAATCAGCTCTTTTTTGCTACTGGGAAAAGAAAACAGATTACCAGTTAAATCTAAAATAGTCTGATTATCTTTAACTTTTTTAGTGATTAAATCCCCAAAGTCTGAAACAGGGTCTAATATAAATCTAAAACTGCTTGCTTGGTTAACAGAACTGATTGTATGCTATCACTCAGGCAAAAATAATCATGTATATAATGCCTACCCATGTTAAAAGTTCAATAACGTATAGCTTGCAACAATTATTTCTTAATTATTATGGATTAATGGAAAACTCCTTTGAATCAATGAGGCTAAAGTTGGATCCCTCTCTTTAAGAGTCAAGCTCTCAGATTACTCTTGGTCTGGACAAAGAAATGCTTAACTCAAGACAATTTAATTTTACAAATTATGATGAGCAATTGTTAAATGGGACTAACAAGTAAAATTAAAACATTAATACCAATGGTCAAATAAGGTCTCATAATAATGAAGTTATCATTCAATGTCTGGAATCTGTGGATGAAAACCTACTAGTGTTGAAGGTCAGAGTGAAAATTAACCCAAGGTTGAGAAGCTTGAAGCAAAGGGAGATAACTACTGTAAGATATCGGGATTGATAAGTTAGATAACTCTTTACTTGGAGATGATGGTAGTTTCTGATAACTCAAAATGAAGTTTTTAAGGTATTGGAAACACAGGCACTTGTCTCAGAATTGTTTTTCCCTATATACCTTAATATAACAAGGTATATAGGGGGAAACAAATCTGAGACAAGTGCCTGTGTTTGGAAATCATTATAAATTTTGTTGGTCATCTCAACTAGATTGATTTTCTCCCTTGAGCTGGTACCGCGAAAGTGAGAAAAACAATCAAGCTGAAATGACCAATCGCTCTTTTGCTTATAATAAATGTTGATTAAACATCCAAAGTCTTTTTTGTATTGCAGAATTTTCGTTATAATGGCTCGACTGTTATAAAAATGTATTTTTACTTGTTTATTATCTTGATAGCGATCAGTGCTTTAAAGATGTAGATAACCAGAAAGAATTTTGAAGAAGATTACCGGTAAGTATATTTAAAAAAACTTTTGGGATGATTTTCCACTTCCTCTGAATTCAACTTAGTTTACGAGAATATGTTTTCTAGTTTTCCATTTCCAATACATCATATGTCAAATATAATTTAGATTTTGATTTTGATTGAAGATATTGATTTTTCTAAATTTTGAAAATCAGAAATTAAAGAAAGTATGAAAATTGTACAGATGCAAAGTTCAAAGCAGCTTTATGCTCAAACATTTTATTATTTTTTTTATGACTAGAAATATCAAATATTTTTCATTTCAGAATTACATATATAGATTCCTTCGAATGGTAAACACAACACCCTAAAAACCAAAGAACAAACCAAAGAAAAATCCAAAGAACAACTAAAACAAAAAGAAGATATAACCAACCTTACTACTTAGACACCAATAAGCAACTATGTTATATGTTAGTAAAGACACGCAGCGCTCCAAGCATAATGTATTTCTGAAATGACCATTTGATATTTGTTGTCTTCACCAAAACTCTCAAGATAAAGAATGTTTTGCTTCCGAACTTTGCATGCACTAGACTACAAGTTTAAATCAATTTCAAGTACCTTTACTATGAAATTTTATAATCTGACAACTACAATGCATTGAAAATGTAAAAACTTTAGGAAAATTATTATTTCAATTTTAATTTAAATGTCTTAGGAAAATTATTATTTCAATTTTAATTTAAATGTCTTAGGAAAATTATTATTTCAATTTTAATTTAAATGTCTTAGGAAAATTATTTCATTATAAATCTGAAATTTTAATTTAAATGACATCTTTTTTTTTTAAACGAAGAACCAAAAAAAAATGCATTAACTTTAAAACCCATTATCTTTTGATTTTGCCATTTGATTAGGGACTTCCTGTTTTAACTTTTCCTCAGCGTTCAGTATTTTTGTGATTTTACTTTTTTTTCCTTTTTTTTTTACACCAAAAAAGCACTGATACCCCTAAGACAATGTTAAAAAAAAACTTTCAATCGTTGGATCAAATAACAGTATGTAGTGGTGAAAATACAGAGAAATTAATCATAACCAGGATAAACCTCATCTGAAGTTATTGCAACTATCATCATCTCTGTATAGATAACTTTTAATATTAAATTAACACTCCAAATAAAATAAGGCATTATACCCTGGGTTAATCTCCAACTTCTATAGTTTGCTTCTTATGTTGCTGCACATTAATAGATGCATAAAATATCTATCAAAAATATGGACAAATCTATCATTGCATCCATGAAGAAAAATTAGATGTGTTTTGAGTACAGGTACTTGGCTATCATGGAACAAATTATCATTTGGCTACTGTTGTAATAAATAACAGGAAAACTTTCACAATTAAAAATTGCTCATCATGATCCTTTAGAAATAATAGAAGTTTTAATGGTGAATATTTATAACAAATATTAAAGGAGACTTTTTCATATAAAAATAACTAATTCAGAAATTAAAGTATTTTTAATTTGGGGTGTACCACACATTGTACGGACTCAACTTCCCTAATGTAAAATAATATACACAAACGACTTCTCTGAGCATGGTCCCTGTGTCTTACTTTACAAATGTACAGCTCAATTGGATCTTATAGTTAAGTTCTTTCAAATTTGTAAATTCATTTCATATGAGTTACCTCCCCTTCACTCAGTGATTTTTATTTATTTTTTATCATCATGGAGGGGCATAAGGATTTTTTACAGACTTCAAGGTTATTTATTTTTGAAGCCAAAGGGATTTCAGTATAAGGACTTTATTTTTCGTGGGAGTTTGATTCACCCTTATCAGAACTCTGGAATTAATGAGTAATTTTTCTGACTCAGTGAAAGCTTTATTCTTTTACACAAATTTTGGTAGCACCCCTTGCTAAAGCCCCTCATAGTGCAAGATACCAGTGTTTTCATGGAGTAAGACTGAGTCATCATTATCTTAACCAGACTCCCATGATTGTTAAAATAACCAATATTTTCTGTGAAAAAAAGGTTTATCAATTTAATAAATTTTGGAGCATATTTTTTTCAAGTTAAATTGAAGTTAAAATTTTGTCAAACATGAAGATACTTCAAAATAACAAACAAAGAATAATAATTTTTAAAAACTATATTTGAAAATTATGTGCCATCTTTATCTTGTCACATTTAAATTTTAAAATTGAAGAAACAATGAATGAAAAAAACACCCTTAACTTTATCAATTTGTAAATTTGTTAACATATCAATTACTTACCCACTTCTGTCCTGTCCTGGTAGTAAAAAACCCATCCTAGGAGTACTTCTGTCCTGGGTCACCTGAGTTCATCCCCTGGTTTTTGATTGGGTTGGTGTTGTACATTTTTTAGTTTGTGTATTGTTTTGTAGACTTTTGTCTGTCATTTCTTTTGGTTCCAACTTCCTGGATCACCTTAGTTTATCCTTGGTTTTTGATTGGGTTGGTGTTGTACATTTTTAAGTTGTGTATTGTTTTGTATACTTTGTCTGTCCTTTCTATTGTTATGGGGTAGTCCATACTTATAAAGGTATTTAACTTATTTTCGTCCCAATGCAGCATCAATACCACATACTATTTCTTTGTGACAAACTTACAAACATAGGACCAAAAAAATTTTTAAAATACGGTATACCTATATTCTCTGTATAAACTCTGTAATGGAAACAGATAATTAAGATTAGTGATGTGTTTGAGAAAATTATAGTCAATTCGATCGAAGCAGATCTCTAATAAGCCATATTCAAGGTTTATGACTGAATCTGCTTCTGGCCCCCATCTGTAACAAAAACAAAATTTATAAATTAGTAGTGTTGGGGAATGTTGGCGTCACTTCTATCAAACAGGCCCTTTAACAATCTCAGAGTAGAATGATCTTGTTACTATTGTATAGCGTTGCGAGAACTATGCGCTACCCTCCCTAGTCTGCTACAACGGAGTCTATCCAAGGTCTATGACTGAAACATCCTCCCAGCTGCATCTGTAACAAAAATAAAATTCATTAATTAGTAGTGTTGGAGAACGTTGGCGTCACTTCTATCAAACAGGCCCTTTAACAATCTCAGAGTAGAATGATCTTGTTACTATTGTATAGCGTTGCGAGAACTATGCGCTACCCTCCCTAGTCTGCTACAACGGAGTCTATCCAAGGTCTATGACTGAAACATCCTCCCAGCTGCATCTGTAACAAAAATAAAATTCATTAATTAGTAGTGTTGGAGAACGTTGGCGTCACTTCTATCAAACAGGCCCTTTAACAATCTCAGAGTAGAATGATCTTGTTACTATTGTATAGCGTTGCGAGAACTATGCGCTACCCTCCCTAGTCTGCTACAACGGAGTCTATCCAAGGTCTATGACTGAAACATCCTCCCAGCTGCATCTGTAACAAAGAGAAAATTTGTAAATTAAATGTCTGTGGTTAACCTGAAAATGAAATAGAAATACATATAAAACATTACACATAAAAACATATAAAATAAAATGGATCAACCAACCTTATTTCAATTCTTTGAAGTCACTTTACCCCCTGAAATGAAATATAAATATTTATTTTACCTCAGTTATCATTTTCCATATAAACTAAGTACACAATATGTTGACTTACAAGCTTTGAACTATTGGACCAGTCAATCGTTTCCAACTATTGGACCTCGTCAAAACTATTTGACTGCAACCTTCATCATATTTCGCGGGATTTCCAATGCAGCAATAATGAAGGATTTTGAAAATACCAGGGGGATTAATTTTTACCTATTGTATCTAGGGTTGACATCAGTGCAAGACGTAGTCTTAGCATTTCAGAATATTTATGAAGTTAATGTTATTGTTGGGTTTCTGCTTTATATATTGCGATAGTTAAGTTATCACAGCCATTTGTTGTCTGTTGTCTTTTTTTGATATAATAAAATATTTACGGACTGGATATTAGTGGAAAAGGTTATTGTCCCCTCGGATACAACAATTGCCTTTGGCTACGTCTCAGTACAATAGTTGCACCATTAGGGACAATAAACTTACTATATTCCATTCATACACAGTCAATAAGTATACAATATGCATTACCGTCTGATTACGCATAAACATATAAATGAAAAAAAGATTATTATATATTTTTTTTTAGTTCTTTTAAGTAACTTTAAACCGTTATAGAAATTTGAATTATTTTTTTTCAAAGTTTTTTTTACCCAACTTTACCATAAAATTTGCAGGGAATAAGACTGCTGTCATATAACAATAGAAAATTAGTCAAAAATGGAAGCATAAAAATTTTAGTTTTACCTGTGAAAGAATATTTTATGGGGACGAAATTAGTAAGGGATGCTGTTTTTTGTGGTTGACATATTTCTTATTTTTATATTAAATTTTGTCATTTCTTTCCTTTAAAGATCTGACCATGCTGTATGTATATGTGAACCATCCACTACTTTTGGTCAAATTAAATGTTGCATGCAATACAGACCAAAATGAGGTTCAATTTTTGACTTGGAAAACAATATATCACCGATGTTTTTTAGCTCAATCTTACAAAATTTACCCAGGTGGCTGCTTAAATCAAATGAATATCACTTCATTATTTCATTTTAGTTAATGTTTAAAAAATCCTGTTACCCTTTAAGGGATAAAAATTTTAAATGTTTTTTTTTTTTCAAACTTAAAAAAAGAGTGGAAGCTGCCTAAATTACACAATATAATTAAATGTTTTTTATAACCATTTCAACCTCAAAGAAACAGATAGTCTTTCCTCAGGATGTCATAATAGCTTAGCTTTACAAATTTGTTCGTTATTTTTTTGTAGAGGAACAGTGACAACCTCTTTGTCAAAAAAGTTTACTCTAGTGCTAAACCCTCAGCCTTGCTATCAAAAGTAAAAAATATAAATTAATGGGATATTGAAATCAAATCTTCTCAACACTTGGAATAGATAAGCTGGGTTTTGATCAAAGTCATTTAAACTCTGCAGACACTAAGAATACAGTCAAAGTCAATCAGATGTCTGGCAGTTATAATGCACTGAACATTTATATGAAACTAAGGAACATAAGTTTCTATGTGAGACCTCATCTAAGAGATCAAAGCACTTAAAACTACCAACAATGATAGAGTGCTTTCCACGTCCTCAAACCCGGTCGAAAATAGTGCATTCAACTCTATTGAGTACCGGTACTTATTTGTCAGAAGTCTTTGTGCATCAGTCAAAAGTGCTGGTGAAATAGTTTCTGCAGAGTAGAAATAAGTAAAATCTTTTAAATAAAAATTCTTTTTTAAAAACTTGTATATTAACGTCATTAAATGATATTTGCATTATGAAGTAGGATACACTTTTGACATGTTAGTGTGATGTTGTGGGTCTCCATGCTGTGGTGTTTTGTTAGAATGGCATCCTACATCATTGCCTTATTTTTGTGGAAAATGGAAAAAAAATGTGTTGATGTGCATGGCAAAGGGTTATGTCATATAACCAATTTCTGTAATTTTTTATCTTCAGTTATCAATTATGAATATAAAAGACATTACCGATAGTAACAATTGAGAGAAGAAATTCAGTTTCTTTAAAAAATGAAATTTAACACATAAGAAAAAACTATCAAAGTTACCTCCCATTTAAAAAGGTGATTTTCATCAAAACAACTTCCATTCACTTGTAAAAAATTGAATAGATTAAAGAACAAGAACAATTGAAAAATTAACCATGTTACAGGCCAATGATGAAGTATTTTATAAAGAACCAGGGCAATTGAAAAATTAACAATGTTAAAGGCCAATGATAAAGTATTTAAAAAAGAACCAGGGCAATTGAAAAATTAGCAATGTTAAAGGCCAATGATAAAATATTTTATAAAGAACCAGGGCAATTAACAAATTAACAATGTTAAAGGCCAATGATAAAGTATTTAAAAAAATATAAACAGGATTTAAATTTTTCTCTCTGTGTCATCTCATAGATTTTCAAAATGTTTAGTTGCATCTGGTAATTTTGTTCGAAAGAACATAAAATAGCAAATCTAAACTTTGAAGCTGTTCAAAACAATAGATCTGCTTGAAATTATGTAGTTTGATTTAGGCATTGCACAAGTTTTCATATCAACAGGTCTAAAAATTTGAGCATTCTTCAATTCATTTCTAAGATTGGGCTTTGAGATATAAAAAAAATACTTTTGTTGGGTTGCTGCTTCATTGATGTATACCTGCATCCCTCTTTTCCTGATGAGGATCTAAGAAAAAAATTATAGTGTCCTGGTGCATAATTTTTAACCAACAAAAAATACTCACCATGTATAATTATAGACAAGGTTCTTACCCCACTCTTTGGTAACTACAAAGACGGATATATCTTACTGTACACATTGCTTCCTCTTCAAGGTCATTGCTCAATTTTTGGGTTCCTGAAAAACATTGTTTTGTATATAATATTTGAAAGGGTGGAAACTTATATTACTTCTGATTCTTTCAAAACATTCAATCTAAGACAGTCATCATGGTCATATGTTTTCTTTGATGCATCTCCTTCAATCATTGCTATTTTTCACTTAAATTTAATAAGGTAGATTTAGAAATTATTGCAATGATTTTATTTTATAGATTTTTCTCAATATCATAAAAAATAAAATTGAATTTTAGTCTAAAATTACAAATTCGCAATAATAAATGCACACAATTTCTGAATCTACAGTACATGTATATTTATCTCAAAAGGATATCAATATTGTCCTGTAAAAATAACTGATCAAAATGTGTTTTGCATGCAAGTATCATTAACTTTGATTATGGTTATTGTTGCATGACCTATGGCTTTTTATAAACAGAAGTTGTCTCAATAGCAATCATACCACATTACCTTATTAATACCAGTATTATTTATACTGTCAAACCAAGGATATAACCTCCTTGGTCAAACCCAGTCATTTGTTTATTTTTCTTTCTGTTCAGATTTGTTAGCTTTTAGGTCGAACATCTGTAAATATAGACAATGCAATTTTGAAAAGTGACTCCTTTTAAGGATTATAAAAAAAAAAATTTCCCTTTTTTACTCTGTCAAGCGAGACAAAAATCATATCCTGGAATCGTAAGTTCTTATGCACTATCATTCTTTACAAAGTTCAAATCATAAGGCAATGCAACATAATTTCAACATTACTTTTAAAAAAAATCATTTCAATGGTGAAAAATGAAGAGGGGCAATGTAATATACCTTATAGATGAACGCAACTGGTCGATTCTTTTATATTGTTGTATATACTTTACAGCCTAGGTTTTCTGTAGGTCTTCTTTAAGTTTCTGTGGTTTAACAATTCATCAAAATGAGAATGTTGTGGATAGTCTTGTAAATCCTGAAATAAAAAATTCAATTTATTTTTCCAAAAATATATAGGCCTTTTTCAGCTGCACTGGTTTTTCTGTGATCAATTTGCTGTAATATTTTCAAAAACATTATTATTGGTTTAAAAAAAATCTTAAAAATGGAAATTAATCAATGATAAAATGTTTTTTTTTTTTGGTGTACAATCAATGAGATTACCCAAAGTCCTTAGATTTTGAAAAGGCAAATTACATTTGTTGCGTAAACACAGCCAACTTTGCCAAATGATTATGATGAACTAATACAGTGACCTATAGTTGTTAATTTGTTTGTCATTTTGGTCTCTTGTCTTGTGTTGTTTTACTTCCAATCATACCATATCTTCCTTTTTTTTTATAAAACCAAAGGAAATAACATATACAATGTAATATGCTTTCCAAAAGAGTAGTGCATTGATTAAGGGCAGCTGCTGGTGTGCCTGCCAATCCTTCATTAATGCACTTAGGGCATGGCCGAGAAATTGATTTTGAATAACACTATACTCATTTTCGCATTTTGACCCTCCGAGTTCCATACCAAGAAAATCCTAACGAATGTGAGTGATAAACTTTGACATGCTGCTTCTGAGATGTCATAATTTAATTTTTTTATTATTAAAATAATATGTTGTTACAATTTTGTAATAAAATAAAATTTCATGTTTTTGTTGCTAAACTTTTTTGGCTCAGTATAGATACCATGGTCCCAATCTATTATTTTAGTAAACTCAAGGAGATGATGTTTATAACCTCCTTGTTTAATAAAATGTCTTTTACTGACCTTTGTGTATTTTAAATAGCTACTGAAAGAACAATTTCTTTGAAAAATATCGATTTTAGTTGAAATGATATGACTTTTTTTAGTGGGAACTCACTTTTGTCCTGACTGTATATTCTATGAGTCTAGAATTATTGAAAATCTATATAATGGCTATAGTGTCTGGTTTTCCTATCTAATACCAATTTAGATGACCATAAGTTCCTAGAATCCAAGAACTGAAAAGAAACATTTAATATTAAAACAAGTCAAAAATATTATACTTCTCAAATAAATAAACCAACATAAAGAAATGGTCTTATTAAGTATGAAAAATTTATGAAATCTTTATTCCTTAAAAGTAATTTTGTTATATTTCCTATTTTGCAATTTCCACAGATATATTTTGAAATTTCCAATTTGCAAATTAGGAAATATGACAATTTTCTGGAACTAAAAGTTTGAAATCCAGAACAGAATACATCAAAGTAAATAATTATTACTACATTAAATACCTTAAACTCGTCATGAAACTTTTAAACTTTTCCTGTCTTCAAAAATTTTCAGGAAATAATGCAAGTCTTTGTCCTTGAAGTAAAGATCAAACTACTTTGAATTCAAATCCTAACCTGTAAGTCACATGGTCATACCTACAGGTAAAAATCTTTTCACTTGAAATCTACTCACATCATGCTTGAGTAACTGGCTGGGTAGAAAATTATAAGAAATGAAACCTGACACAAAAGTGTTTCAACAAAATATGTAACAGAATTTTGTTCAAATAATAAAGATCAATAAAGCATTCCCCTAAAGGGAAAATTAACAGTTAAACCTAACAACATATGAGGCTCTAATAACCTGCATAATTTTTGAAAATGTTGCATGATATTGTCTAAAGCATGTAAATGAATTCTTATCTTAACATGATATTTGGTTTAACTCAGTTAAAAAAACATTTTTACAATATGAACAAAGTTAATTTTGGACCCTTTGGTCCCTTAGGGAGCTACCATTTGATTTTTATGGGGGGGCTAGGATGAAATTCGAAAAAAATAGTCAGGACAGGAGTTTTGAGTAAAAAAAAAGGCAGGATGTGACACTTGCATATAAAAAAAAAAAGTCAGGACGACAATTTAGTTAAAAAAAAGTCAGGATAAACTAAAATAAAAATGCAGGACAGAGATTACAGCTAAAAAAAAATGCAGGACAAAAGTTTTCATCCTAGCCCCCCCCCCCCCCCCCCCCCCCCCCCCCCATAAAAATCAAATGGTAGCTCCCTTATGTTGACCCATATTAAAATGTGGCTAAAAAAATACAGTTAAAAGTCAGCATATAAAGAAAACTTCATTAATGCAATTTTTGATGACACTTTAGACCCCAATGTGGACCAATTTTAAAAGGGGGTCCAAAATCTGAATACAAAAGTAGATTCAGCATACATGTATTTTGAAAAGTTTGATTGATTGATTTTTGGTGTTTAACACCCCTTTTAAGCACCACATTTAGGCTATTTAGTGGCTGCCCTTTTTTATTGGTGGAGGAAGCTGGAGTGCCAAGAACACCAATAACAAAGAAGTCAATAAATGATTTAGGCCATGTTGACTTATGAGTATAAATCTATTATAGTTTTGAAAATTACAGTAAAACAATGCAAAATTTTTGGAAAACACGTCATTAAAGTGCAATAACTTCAATCAGATGTTGATCAACAATTTCGGTAATGTTGACTTTAATATTTGTAGATCTTGTTATGCTATGCTTAGAGGAAAAGATTTTTGTACAGGTGTCAGACAACAAGAGACTCTATAGGATGACAAAAGCTCATTGGTGTTTACTGAAAATTCACAAATTAATATCAAGATCAGAGTAATGTCTCCGCATAGAAGGTTTTGTCATTCTTAGTGATACAGAAGAATAGTTATAGTCCATTCAATCTAGCATAAATTTGACCCTAAACCGTGAAGTAATTGCACCAGAAAATTTTTGAGTTTTAATTTTTAGCATTATACCCCAATAAATATATCTCATAAAATCAAACTTGAGGAAAACTAAAAAATAAAAATTTTTAAAATTGCTATGGAGATTTGCATTGATATGTGAGATAACTCTGCAAAAAGGTACAAATATCAATAAAAATTGATACACAATTATAACTTAGCCGCTTCTATTCAACAGAGTGTATTGATTCTTGATATTTCAGCCGTTTTAGAATATAATAAACAACTCTAAAAATGTTTTCATATCTTTTATCAAACTACAACCTAGATTTCATGTTTCATTTATAGTTGACCATGTATTAGATTTTCAGCAAGTCAAGGTAAAGAATCTCAAATTGACTTAAACTAATTCAGGATATATTATTCTTTTTGTGGTTTAAAGTTTTAAACAAGGTTTGATGCTGAACAAATATAATTAACATATATAAACACTTCCAAATGTTCACATTATTTTTTTCAAAATGGACACAAAGCCATAAATTTGCAATATCTTTAATGAAAAATGTGCAAAAAAAAATAAAAATACCCATCACACTTCAGTTTTGTTTATTTCATGAGCAAAAGATTATATAATGCAGTCAAATTTGAACTTATAACCCCATCAAAGTATCATATTTTACATGAATTTAAAGAAAATCAACCAAAAACTGACAAAAAAGACTAATTTTTGTGGAGTTATCTCCCTTTTCAGTGTTATTTCCCATAAGAAATTAAAATGCAAATTTGAGTTTTCCTCTTGTTAGATTTTATGGTACTTTTTTCTGTGTTTATTTGGAGCTTAATGATATGTATTAGAACTAAAACATTTTCTGTTGCAATTAGTTTGAGGTTCAAACTTAGTTTGACTGGACTATTATACACCAAACACAAATCAGAAAACATTTTACTATCACAGGGGTCATAGGACAATTTCAAAGTCAGAGTGACCTTACTTTGGTAAATGATACACCCTAATCCCATGTTGTAACAGTATAACAAAATTGGTCTTCCTAAGTTTTATGGTACACAAATTATGAGTGACCTGACTTTTGGATATGACACATCCTTGAAGCCCATGATGCAACTGCAAACCAAGTTTGGTTAACGTAAGTTGAATAGTATAAGAGTAACATGACACAGACAGACAGACACATATAACTATATTAGACCATTGGTTTTCCCGTTTGAATGGTTTTACACTAGTAATTTTGGGGCCCTTTATAGCTTTTTGTTCGGTGTGAGCCAAGGCTCCGTGTTGAAGGCCGTACATTGACCTATAATGGTTTACTTTTATAAATTTGTTATTTGGATGGACAGTTGTCTCATTGGCACCACATCTCCCTATATCTAGATATGTGTAAGCTGTTCATCTACAGTAAAGACATTATGTTCCATTATAAATCCACCAATTCTGCGACTGTTATGTGGGACCATAATCAGTTCTTTGAATAGTTATTTCCAATATAGAAACAAAGTTGTTGTTGGTTGCTTGCAGAAAAAAATCCTGTCCATCGACCAGTCTGAAATAAACTACAACCAGCCTGAAATAAACAGTAAACAATGCAGGTACTCGAGAATAAATATCAGGATTCCGTGTATATTTTAGTCTAAATGCCATCGTATTAACTATTGAGATGACCTCCAAAGACTACCGAAGGTCACATATCCGGGATAAACATGAGCATGATTAGAAAACAAATTTGTGCAATGGGATTTTTCAAGGTTTGTTTGCTTTCATGTTTTAGGTTAAAGGGTACCGGTAAGTTAAATTTCGTTTTTACCTGTGTAAGAATGTTTTTGTAGTTGTTTCACTTTTAATGTTGACATTCTTTTCCTTCGACTTGCTGACCATGAATTCCTGCATAATCAATCCTTAGTTATTGGGTTAAATTGAAGGTGACATGAATACATATTCAATGAGGTCGAATTATTCTCTTGCAAGTGGATGATTCATCAGCGATATATCTTTGCTTATTTTGACAAAATAGAATCAAATTTGGCAGCTAAAAGCGAATTATCATTTCATTTTTTTACTTTTATAATATAAATCAAACAAAATAATACTCTAATTTTTTATTATATATCTTGTAGCCAATACCCCTTTAAAAGCAATACCTCCTGAAAAGTTCATTCAATGATTTTGTTGCAAACTGGAGGTGGGTAGATTTTCAATTTCATGCTTTTTCGCTCCTTTCAGATTTTCTATTATTTATTAAAATCTGCCCTGATGAAACCAGGGGCTAAATGAGGGGAATAGATCACATGATCTTATTGTCAATTAGGCTAAAAAGAGTTTGAAGATACTATGGAGAAATCATTACTTATGTTAAAAATAGATTTACAATGCAAATACCATGGCAAAAACGAAAATCAGAACTGTATACCTACATCTTTTACACTTAAATAACATTTTATACCTAATGGACATACACAAATTCTTCAATGTTGACTAACTTGTTAAACATTTTTTTATGTCTGGACTTTTGTAGCCAAATACAAGAAGGCCATACAGTTTCCTTAGTTGCTTATATCAACACCAGTTGACCTCTGGTTGGTGGTTATCTCATTGGCAGTACCAGGAAGTGCCACATCTCCTTTTTCATATTGATGATTGTATTATGCTGATTGTTTTGTACATCATAAAATATTTCCATAAACCAAATATAGTTACATAAAGTATAAGAAAAAAAGACCAACACTCAAAAACTTAACTTTGGCCACTAAACCAAGAAAATGAGGTCAAGGTCAGATGACACCTGCCAGCTATACATGCACCCCTTACAATAATTCAATACACCAAATATAGTTGACCTATTGTATACAGTTTAAGAAAAACAGACAAAAACACAAAAACTTAACTATACAGTGAACCATGAAAATGAGGTGAAGGTCAGATGACACCTGCCAGTTGGACATGTACACCTTACATTCCTTACATACACCAAATATACTAGACCTATTGCTTATAGTATCTGAGATATGGACTTGACCATCAAAACTTAACCATGTTTACTGATCCATGAAATGAGGTTGAGGTCAAGTAAAAACTGTCTGACTGGCATGAAGACCTTGCAAGGTACGCAAATACCAAATATAGTTATCCTTTTACTCATAATAAGAGATATTAACATTACAAAAAATCTTAACTCTTTTTCAAGTAGTCACTGAACCATGAACATGAGGTCAAGGACAATGGTACTGTGACAGAAGCTTGGTAACATAAGGCACCTATAACAAAGTATGAAGCATCCAGGTCCTCCACCTTCTAAAATATAAAGCTTTTAAGAAGTAAGGTTAAGCCGCCACCACCTCTGTGGCTAGATCACTATCCCTATATCGAGCTTTCTCTGACAAAAGAGGCAGGCGCGACAAAAAATCATCATTTAAAGCGAATAACTCTTACATTGGGTTATTTGAAATTCCCGTCAATTTGACTTATTTGTGAATCTTTCTGTTCTGTTCATTGTCCTGTTTAAAACTTCTCTATCTGTTTTAGTTTTTGAAAACAATATAATCAAAAACTGTAAAGTTTGCAAAATATTGTCATTTCAGGGGCAATAACTCCAAAATAGGTTGTTCTATATTTCTAAAATTCTGTAGGACATAGAAATAGCGTTTTACCAACCTGCCCTTCCCCTTCTGTACTTTTGTTAGTAACAGCAGCTATACTTGAAACTTGAAACTTATATTTGTGGATGAACGAAATCCCTTGATAAAATTTATAAATTATATAACCTTAAATAATTTAGGTAAAGTTTAATAACATACATTGTAATGCCCAGTAGTTTCTGAGTAAATTTTTTTGTAAAATTTTATGACCACAGAGGACAATGATGGGCGCTAAGTGATGGCAATATCTCAGAAAGACCTTGAGGCCAACTGAGCTTAAAAAGAATATGAATGAGGGACATTGGCTACTCTGTAGCAATCTTGCTCAAAATGGCTGTATTGATTCAAAAATAGGCAAAGTTACTTTCAATAGAAAGACCTGTCTATAGTGGCCACATATGATAAATAAAACAACATACTATAATTTAAATAATTATTAATAAACATAATTCAACATTAACAGTGCATAAATTAGTGTAAAATCTGTTTATATATCATCCAAATATCAACTTTAAATAATAGAAAATAAATCTTCAAACAAATTCAAACATTCTATAACAATGAAAACAACAAATGACTTGTCAATGATAGGATAAAGAATTTCCCCAAAATCAAGCATTGCTGCTTGGGCAACAGACGTCAACTTCCCTCCCATCCCAACTAATTTTAATTAGAAGATATATAGAAACTACATGTACCGGTATTCATCAATATCATTTAACCAATCAGAGTTGCCTTCAGACATTGACCAACCAGATCGGCATTCAGACATTAACCATTATCTCACTTCATCATACACTTTACATTACAAAAAAAATGTATCATAGGTACTTGGGGACAGGACAATTTTTTTTTGCTCTCCCCCTTTTTTTCCAAAATAAGTTATTTGCTATTTACTATTAATTCCAAGTTTACTATCCACAGCGGTCATTGATATGTTATATAAATAGCTTTATAATATGTATCAGTGACCGCTGTGGATAGTAAACATGGAATTGATAGTAAATAGCAAATACAAATTATTTCTAGTATATATTTATATTCATATTGTACTGTAAAACACGAAAATAATTGAAATTAATGAAAAACAAACAAATAGCTTAAGGAAAAAGGGGGAGGGCAAAACAAATTGTCCTGTCCCCAAGTACCTATGTGCATTATAAGTTATAAAATCTAAAGTTATTGTGAGAGTTTGGTTGCAAACCTTGCACTTATTGTTCATTCTGGCCATTACAATAATTTTATGGTCAATCTAAATTTAAAGGAATGATGACCAAAAGAAATCACAAGTATTGTAATAAATTACTTAGTACATAGTAGTTCTATACATATTTATGTCTTGTAATATATATTTTTCTAATTAAAACTCAAAGCTTTCAACTAAAAAATCTGTAAACTATTAACTTAGCTTAATAGTTACAATTAGGTGACCTTTTTCAATTATTTCTTATCCCTAATAATTTTTTAAAGCTTCACGAGTTAAACATAGGTATGAAATCTGATAATTAAAACCATCAAATACTTTGTATGGATTACAAAGGAACATACATGTATATATCTAATGCATAAACTTAACATAAGAATCAAATTTTAAAAAAATTATAACAAATATCACAGATTTCATTTCTTCCTCCCTGAATTTCAAATTGATTTATGTAAGAATCACTTGTTTTCTGATATAAAAATCACTCAGAAGTTTAGCAACAAAAGGTAAGTGAATGGCTTCAACAATGAGAAAAATCCAAACCACATAACACGTAATAAAAGGCCCTGAAATGACATATGCAAAAAAAAATGATAGGCAGCAATAAACTACAACCACTGATGATCACTGATAGATAAGAATTTCATAACAACACATTTTTTTTTATGAAATTCAAAGGAAAAAACGCCTTAAAATCAAAAGAAATACATATCTTATCTCAACTGAGTTTAAACCAATTTTTAGCAGAAGACAGTTGTCTTCAAAACTGCAACTGCAAAAAATCTAGTATCCAAAAGATATATTTGACAATGGAGACTATTTTGTGACCATGGTGACCTGCCTATCATGTGACCATGGAGACCTGCCTATCATGTGACCATAGAGACCTGCCTATCATGTGACCATAGAGACCTGCCTATCATGTGACCATGGTGACCTGCCTATCATGTGACCATGGTGACCTGCCTATCATGTGACCATGGTGACCTGCCTATCATGTGACCATGGTGACCTGCCTATCATGTGACCATGGAGACCTGCCTATCATGTGACCATAGAGACCTGCCTGTCATGTGACCATGGTGACCTGTCTATCATGTGACCATGGTGACCTGCCTATGATATCAATCTATGGTGTTTTTAAACTAATCTGTATCTTATTTAACTCCTTTTGATTCCAGATATTTTTACAACTGCATTATTTCTGTTTTGTTTTTGATAATGCAGATTGAAGATAGATGTATTATCAATATTTATTAAAACTGATGATTTGAAAATGCATTAAATTGAGAACACATTTAGTTTAAATGTCAACAAAGAGGAATATCTATATAATGTAATGACTGTTAGTTTGACAAACAAAACCTAAGTGATCACTGTGTGAATAAAATATTGAGATTGTCCACATCAAATTCTACTGAGTTCTCTAAAAAAAATCTTTACCTGTCTTACATTGTACCTTCTAAACTTTGGATGTCTTTTTTTTTCAAATCACATCCTTTACTTATAACTTTTCACTTTTAAAGACTGATATAATTTTACAAGAACACCAAATATAACATGCCAATGATAATTTTTCATATGAAAAAAGCAGTAAAAACTTAAAACAATAAATTTCTTTTAAAATAATATCAAACTATGTACATTTTAAATTAATCAAATGTGTAATGAAAACTACTATAAATTCCCATATACAAAAGATTTTTTTGTTTTAAGGGGCTCGTGGGTATAAATAATTTTTTGTTTAAATATAGGATTTCACTATTTTTTTCTATAAATATGCGTATTGTTATGCGTTTACTTTTCTACATTGGCTAGAGGTATAGGGGGAGGGTTGAGATCTCACAAACATGTTTAACCCCACCGCATTTTTGCGCCTGTCCCAAGTCAGGAGCCTCTGGCCTTTGTTAGTCTTGTATTATTTTAATTTTAGTTTCTTGTGTACAATTTGGATATTAGTATGGCGTTCATTATCACTGAACTAGTATATATTTGTTTAGGGGCAAGTTGAAGGACGCCTCCAGGTGCGGGAATTTCTCGCTACATTGAAGACCTGTTGGTGACCTTCTGCTGTAGTTTTTTTCTATGGTCGGGTTGTTGTCTCTTTGGCACATTCCCCATTTCCATTCTCAATTTTATTTATCCTACATGTATACATAATAGAAAAAATAAACTAAAAATATGGGATCACCATTCATTTAAGCTCACAATCAGCCTTTGAAAGAAGCATGCATTTTTGTAAAGGTAAGTTTTTCTGTTGAACTAATAGCAGAAAAAAAGGTAATATCGAAATAGAAACAGAACTAAATTACAGAAATTACATATTTTACAATTGTTTTGTCAAGTACAGTTTATTTGAAAAAAATATTAAAAAATATAGGTTACTGAGGAGTTAAAAAAGTTATTTCAATTCTAATGCAAAAAAATGGCATTTTTTTCACCAAAGGGAGATAATTTGAAGCTTATTCAATGATAAAAACATTTTAAAAGTTTTTTGTACCCTCGAGCCTCCTTAAATTGGGTCAATCCCCTATTCAGAATGATCTTATTTGGTAAAGAATAAAGAATTACAAACATTCTGAACTACAAAGACCATGAAACCTTAATAGAAACATTCAAAATACCTTAATTTAAATCTTAATAATCAATTTGAGTCAATTAGGAAATAACAATTTAACTGTGAGGGGGGAAAATATATTTTTTCTCTCTGAAAAATCATAACCCCTACCTCAGAGTTAAATGGTTGTTCCCTAATTTGATTTAGTGTAATTTGAAATTTAAAAAAATATTCAAATTTATGTCATGGTCAAAATTTAAAAAATGCCATCTGTGAAAGATATTTTATCATTCATTGTTATCAATTTTGATCATTTGAATGTTCTTGTTTTGCTAAAACACAAAATACGAAGGAAAATTTAAATTAAATTAGCCTGTGTCAGTTAAATTGTGAAATAAAAATTTCTAAATCCTATCAACTTAAAACATACATCATCAACAAACATTCTTTCACAGTATGCTAATATTCACTTTCATTAATTTCCAGTTAGCCTTTTGTTTACTGACTGAATTGTTTTCATATTTGTCTCCAAAAGGCCCACACTTTCAGGGGAAATCTTCTTGCAGAAAGAAACATCTAGTGACTTAAGTCTCTTACAGTTCATTTGTATATGGTGAATACTCTTGTCTGTAAGATTGTCACATCCAGCGATGTCCAGACTTGAAAGTCGGGTAAGACGTTTGGTCACATCTCGTATGGCATCATCCGTAATAGAAAGACACTGCGACAAACAAATATGCTCAAGACTGGGATTTTTAGCAGCCACTGCACTAACAGTTATGTCTGTAATGTTCGTCATGCACAGACTGAGAGATCGGAGCTCTTTGAATTTGATCACATGGACTAAACTGCCATCAGTTAGCATCTTACAAGCAGATAAATCAAGATCATGAAGATGTCCTAAGCAGTCCAATGTGTATCCTGTAGTTGTGTCATGTGCTAATTTCTCTAAATCACTGGCCGACAGTTGGTCTTTCTTAAACCCCGTTGGTTTTTTGAAGATAATATGGTTGTCATATATTCTCCTCAGTCTGCCTATGTCAAAATCTTCAGGATTTTCTTTAGCTTTCTCAATAATGTCCTTATCTGCATCCTTGTAGCCAACTAATGCTAAATCTGTTATCTCTCGGCACCATGCTACTCGGAAATATCTCAAAAACTTCAAATATTTACATACTGCCTGAACACTGATGTTGGTAATACCAGTGGAGCCTAAATCTAAGTGAAGCAAGTTGGGAGCAGCTTTACATAAAGATACAACAAAGTTATCTTTGACATTTGAGCAACAGTTAAAATTGATGTGAGTTAACATTTCATTAACGTTATGACACAGCCCTTTAATCAGTCCTGCTGATGTCAGCTGGTAGATTTCTGATAGATCCAAAACCTGCAGACATCTAAGTTGATGTAAATTCCTAACTGCAATATCATTAAGCTGTCGGCATTTTCCAAGTCTCAGAATTTCTAAAAACATCAAGTTCTGAGTTATAAGCTCTAATGCAGCACCACTTATTTCTGTACATCCTTTGACCTCAACTATACGAAGATGTTTCTGGTTTTTACATAGAGAATTAATGCCCTCGTCTGTAACATCTTTACATCCGGTCAGGACTATTTCTTCTAATTCCAGGTTCTGTATCGATGCAATTTGATCTAATGGATCATCTGAAATTCCAGTCCTTGTAAAATCTAAAGCCTTCAGTGTATCCTGTTGTGTTTCTATAAAGTGGAGAATGTTGCCGAATGTCAGTAAACTGTTGCTTACACAGTTTGTTTGTCCTTTTGGTAAATAGCTGTCTGAGATAAATGTTATTTGAGCACTGGCAAGATGGACCGATTCTACATTTGAGCAGACTGTGACCATCCTGTTGAAGGTAGCATCAGACAAGAAACGAATGGAAGAAAGATTAAGAACTTTCACATTCTTTAATGTGTCTTTTAGCTTCTGAATATCATCATTTAATTCTAATATACGACCTGACATAAAAAGTGAATTGCAGGAACTCAGATCTAAATGCACCAGATTTTTACAATGCGACATAAGATCTACGAAAAGTGCATCTGTGATGTTGCTTCCCTTTAGTGACAAGTTTCGTAAAGACTGACTGAAATTCTGACAAGATTTCAGCATAATAGATTTAGATTCCAGTGAGCTATCAAACTGGTCAAGCATCAAATTTGACATTTTACGACGACTAAGATTAGGAAATCTGCTTTCTACCATAGTGCCATAGAAATGTATTACTATATCTCTCTGTAGGATGGGATCTAGAGAAGCATCATACCATACTTTGTTGACTAATGCAGCATCTTTTCTATCAGCCACACTCAGATACCTCATTATATGGGTAATGACCTGTAATCAATAAAACATTTTTTAATTTGCATCAACAGTTATTACATTTAAAATATATACATGTATGTTAATATAAAAATGATCTTTTCAAATAACAATTTTCCACCAATTTAATTTATCCAAAGTTTAAAACATATACATTTCTGTACACACATGCATATATGTAAAATATTTTTAGATTTCACAACATTATTACTCCTTAAATTTACTTCATAAAATCAATGATTGATTGAAACATTTTCCACTTGTTACAAGTCTAACTGATACTCTGCTAACATTTCATGCATGTAAGAGATAATCTTCTCACAAAATGTGCTCTTTTTTCAGAATCTGAATTTTCGAAGCTTGTATAAAGCTAGGTGGCCTATCATTTACATTTAAAGGAAGATGAAGGACACCAATTATTGAATTCATTGGGAAAGCTTCTTTGGCTCTCTACATGTAGGCCAAGTGAGCAAAATCCAGCAAACAACCAATCGAGAAAACAATGAAGACAGAAATAACCTTCAAGACAGCAAAATCAAACCAAGAATTTAAAGGAACTAATGGAACTTTATTTCAGCCAGTATTTGAGACACTTGACCTGAGATTCTGCAATACTTATTTTTATGATGTCAAATTTTTACTAGAACCTATAAGGTGATATCTGATTGTCCAGTAATGGCAATAGTACCTTTATTTTCTGATCCTTAAATAAGCCTGAGATTTCTACGGAGTCTGAAGCATCTGTCCAAGATAGTTTATAAAAGAAGTTATTTAAATTTCAAAAACTTTAACCACAGATTAAATATTTGTGGCTGCTGCCACAGACAGCAGAACTGAGAATCGCTATGTCCGCCGACAGCAGAATTTAGAATCGCTATGTCTCACTTTTTTGGACAAAAAATTGAAGGCTCGACAATTGACTCAGTACTTATAGATTGGACCCCCTCCAACCCCCAACTCTCCATACACCTTATCTCTATTTGTCTGCTATTACTGGATATCACACAGGTTTCCCTAAAATTTTGACATCATAAAACAAAATATCTGTTGCCACATGGGAAAAGTGATTGTTGTATGCATCAAAAGTTTAAGCCGCGGGTCAGCCGGATGTAGCCATACAGATACTGATAAAACCTTCAATTGATTTTAAAGTTTGACCACTACTTATGGTGGTTTTTTTTTGGTTTTTTTTCATTGGGTTGCTGTCAACCTTTTGCTTTGACAGTCATTCCTTGAAGTTGAACTGTCTCAAAAATAAAGTTTTCAAACCTCTGATGGCATTTTGTATGCCATGATATATTTGGAATACCCTGTCAATCAACAAGTGAATCCATCATCGAAATCAGACTGTCCAACAATGTCCCATATATCAGCTGCCCAACAGTCATTTTTGTTTATATAAATTCCTTTAAAGCAAAAGTGAGGTAAAAGCCAGAGAGTTGTCGAACGGGATCATGTGATTGTTTTGGAAAAAGTATCATCACGTGATCAGTAACTGAAAATGGCATCGACTATTTCTATCCCTCGACGTCTTCCACTTTTAGTTGTTGCTGACAATGTTCTTCTGCCAGGCTCATCGATGCGAATACCAGTGAGAAATATGAAAAAGTAATTTTTCATTTAGTTTCAACAATTATGTTTTTTTTGTTGCACATTCAAAATTCTGCCTTACATAAATTACGTTCTACTTTTAGCTATCAATAATCAAGGACATTTGTTTATAAAATAAAAACACCCTGTTTAATCAACTGATTGCTATTTGGAATTCTGTCTTGGTTGACCAGTGAATATGTCCCACTTGAACTATCATACAACAATCACTTTTCTATTGTGGCGTCAGATATTTTGTATTATGACGTCAAATTTTTACGGGAACCTTTCTGATATGCTATAATGGAGGACAAACAATGATAAGGTGATCAGCGTGATAGTATTTTTCCGTTGCTGATTAACGAAAGAAGAAGAAGAAATTAGTGCCAGCAGCTCTTCATCATAATCTTTTATTCAGAATGTCATTAGGAGCTTATGGTGACTTGAGTAACACCGGTATCAATCAGATTATAATTCTACCTTGACATCTAAGTTTGTATTTAGCCTATAAAATACTTATTCAGCCTTGATAATTGAAAGGTCAGTTTATCCCATTCATACAATAGAAGTTTACCTATAAGGGTCAGAATGGGGTTTTGCAGAATAGAAAACACATGTAATAGCAAGAAAAAATAGAGAATAGAGAAAATGAACAACAAAATAAGGAATAAAGAATAATTTAATGCAGTGCAAAAGTATAAAGAATAACTGTGCAAAATAAAAAGGTAACTTAGGTAACTGTAACGCAATACTGATAAAATAATGATCAATGTACAGAATTGATAAATAATCTTGTAACAGAAAGACTTAATAGTAAAATCATTTTCATGAGAATTTTACAGAATGAGAGTTATTTTTAAGGCTATTCAAAGAAAAATGCCCTAAAAATTTAAAGAATACAGATATTATAAAAACCCATGCAGGTCCTCATGTCATTTACATTGTCAAAATATAGGACACATCTTGTCAAACTGGTTTTAAACTAGACATCTAGTCAAACTCTGAAACTGGTTTGGTATAACTGACTGTGTCTTGCCCTAGATGTCTATTCCACAGTGACCTTATGTGTTTGTGCTAAGAGTACATTGTACTGTCATATTTATTGATTTTCTGTTGGGACATGACCTACATTGTTAACATGCAAAACAGTGACTTAAAATTTCAACTGATATTAGTATAATAAATTAATATTTGGAATTTTATATCCTGGTTGATGATGTTTTTAGGGACCAAGATGTTTTCTTCATTCTTGTTCACATTATGATTATTTTAACCTTCAATGCACATTTAAAGATATAAAAAATTTCAGCTCTCATTTGAAATATTTTGCAACTCAATAATAATCTGTCAGATTTGGTGTAAACAAAAAACAAGACAGTGTAATATATAACCTGCAAGCATAGTCTATTTCTATAAAGTCCAGCAGATATTTTTTTTTTAT
Source organism: Mytilus edulis (assembly GCA_019925275.1). Taxonomy (NCBI): domain Eukaryota; kingdom Metazoa; phylum Mollusca; class Bivalvia; order Mytilida; family Mytilidae; genus Mytilus; species Mytilus edulis. The sequence continues at coordinate 113,387,631 of CM034352.1, read as the reverse complement.
ATCTGAAAAAAAAACTACCATGTAAAGAAATATGCAATAAAAAGGCCGAAATAACCCCAAAAATTCAACATTAACAGATTTTTAACAGTTAAATCAAGATGCACAAAGTTAAGTATTGGTCAGAATATAGGGTTCTTTTGTACTTTAACAATATCTCAATAACAATAAAGTGACCTTAATTTTGGACAAGGTAAATGGCATGAAGCCAAATTTATCAACTTCTATTGTATGAATGGGATAAACTGACCTTTCAATTCTCAAGGCTAAATAAGTATTTTATAGGCTAAATACAAACTTACCTGTCAAGGTAGAATTGTAATCTGAGTGATACCGGTGTTACTCAAGTCACCATAAATTGTCGCAAGTCACCATAAATTGTCGCATGGAATAGGTGTCAATGGTCAAACTTTTCGATGTCCATTTCCTAAATTATTTCATTTATGCTTAATTTTATTTTACGACTTAAACCAAATAACTGTAGTAGACAAATTTACTTTTGTATGCATCTTTATTGCATTTTTAGTAATGAATTATCCCTCGTTACTGTATCACATGCCCTTCAATTGAATTTCATCAGACTTCAAAGGGTTAAAAAAAATCACAATATTTTCTGAATTTACAACAGGGTTTTTTGAGTGTCTTAAACTATATTCATGTACACTGATATGATATAAAGTATGAATATTTGTAAGACCTTGCTACTATCTTATTTTTACTTTAGTATGTACATGTTTAAAAGTAATAAAGTATGAATATTTGTAAGACCTTGCTATTATCTTATTTTTATAGTATGAACATGGTTAAAAGTCGATTGATGAGTAGAAGTACACTAAGCAGTACCATAATTGGAGTTATTCCACAAGAGTCAAAAGATGATCAAGTAAATGTCTTTTATTAGAATATTGTCTAATGATTCAAAGTGGATGTTATTATATTAGCATGTATAGTAAGACACTGTCAGAGTTGAGTAAATCATTATATTATCATGTATCATGTATAGTAAGACACTGTCAGAGTTGAGTAAATCATTACCGCTATGTTTCTTCATTGATTTTGCCAAATGCTCAGAGCTTCTCATTGCCTTAAATAAAATACATTAATAACTTTACATTTCTTGGTTTTATCTGATTTTGCCAATATATTGACACAGAATAAGGCAGCAATACTCAATCAATTTACCTGAGAGCAGAACATTGAGTAAGATAAAAAATAAATATAATGGATTTAAACTTTTTGCCATGTGGTATCATCTAAAATGAGTAAGATATAATATTCTACCACTGCATTGTGTGGGATACTTTGACATTTCTCTTCTTTTCATGGTTTATTCGTTGGTTATAGTCTCAAATACATATATATAAGTTAAAGATGTGCTTTGTATGAAACCCACCATATTTAAATTTCAATTGTACATTGTTTCTATTCACAGGAAGATGACATGTCCTCACTACATTCTATTGGTACTGCAGCAGTAGTCGTACAAGTAACTGGCACCAATTGGCCACGCCCATCTTATACATTACTTGTGACTGGCCTATGCAGGTTTAAGATGGAAACTTTATTACAAGAGTCACCATATCTGGTAGCTTCAGTTACACAATTGGACAAACTTTCTGAAGATTTTGGTAAATATGTTTATGTCTAATGATATTAGAATTTACCTGATGACCAGTGATGAGTATACTGTGGATTCATTTATTTTCGAGGGTATCAATTTTTCGTGGATTGCTGAAAAGATATTTGATTTTGATTTTGTGGTTTTGCCAATCTCTGTATACAAAACCTATTGAAATAAAATTGAGAATGGAAATGGGGAATGTGCCAAAGAGACAACAACCCGACCATAGAGCAGACAACAGCAGAAGGTAACCAATAGGTCTTCAATGCAACGAGAAATTCTCGCACCCTGAGGCGTTCTTCAGCTGGCCCCTAAACAAATATATACTGGTTCAGTGATAATGAACACCATACTAAACTCCAAATTGTACACAAGAAACTAAAAGTTAAAATAATACAAGACTAACAAAGGCCAGAGGCTCCTGACTTGGGACAGGCACAAAAATGCGGCGGGGTTAAACATGTTTGTGAGATCTCAACCCTCCCCCTATACCTCTAGCCAATGCAGAAAAGTAAACGCATAACAATATGCACATTAAAATTCAGTTCAAGAGAAGTCAGAGTCTGATGTCAGAAGATGTAACCAAAGAAAATAAACAAAATGACAATAATACATAAATAACATCAGACTACTAGCAGTTAACTGACATGCCAGCTCCGGACTTCAATTAAACTGATTGAAAAATTATGTCTTCATCATATGAATATCAGGCACAATCATCTACGTGAGGGGTTTAGTATCATACCATCATAACATATATGAGAAAAACATAACCCGTGTCATGCCAACAACTATTTTATTAATAAAAAATGTGTTTAGTGAAAATATGTTATTCGTTGAACATTTGAATTTGTGGTTCACCTGTGCCCACGAAAGCAATGAAAATTGGTATAATTGAAATATGAAAAAAGGCAGGACAGGAGTTTTGTTAAAGAAAAGGCAGGATGAGCGACCTGGCAAACAAAAAAAGGCAGGATGACAATTTTATGTAAAAAAAAGGCAGGATAGACTAATAAAAAAAAAAGTCAGCACCAAAAAGAGTGAAAAATAAAACAGGATAGAGAACATAACTCAAATTTCAATTATTATTTTAATTGCAGATGAATTTACAAAGAAACATGGAGGTGATCTTGACAACTTGGCTGATAATTTCCGTGAACAAGCAGGAAAGCTTGTTGATATGTTAGATATTTCTATACCTGTGGTTGCTAAACTTAAGGTAAAGCTAACTTATATAGTTGTCATTAGAAGATATGGTGGCCTATGGTTGTTTTCTATTCTTTGGTCAGGTTGTTGTCTCTTTGACACATTCCCCATTTTTCTATTGTTATTTTACCAATTATTATACTATTACAGTGGATTCCATTGAGTGTGTAGCCAAAGGTAATATCTTTGGTTAGCTTGCTTGTCAGTTGAACAGTGAAGTCATTGTTAGGTTAAGTAAACTATCCTACTTTAAGAATAGACTAGTCCAACAGAAAACTAATCGATTTGTCTGTTGGACTATGCTACTTCGAAAGGAGGGTGTTATACCTGACCTAATAATGACTTCAAGGTTCAGCTAGCAAGCAAGCTAACCAAAGATATTACCTTTCGCTACACACTCAATGGAATCTGCTGTAAATAATAAGGTGATGTAGTATGATTACCTATAAGACCACTAATATAACCTTTAACAATGAGATAAACCAATACCTGTACACTATAGATTTAAAAAGCCTTGACATGTAAAATGTCATACCGTTCAAACAAGAAAACTAACAGGATAATTTATAACAAAACAATTTACAAAAACTAATACAACAGAAATGAATAAGTGACAACCTGTGATCTACAGGCTCCTGACTTGGACATAAAAATAAAGATTTAAGAATGTGGTGGGTTAAACATATTTGTGCGTGCTTAACCCTCCCTGTATCCTGGGACAGTGGTGTAAAAACAACAACAACATTTTATTTCTCAATCAAGATGCCCCGAGGAGCAGTCCAATTACAGTTTAAATTAAAGTGTACAAATAGTTGTGGTGGTTTTTTTTCATTGAACTACACAAAGCAAAAACAAACTGTAAAAATCAATGTAAAAAAAGGGGGGGGGACAATTTAGCCACAGATATTATTAAACATTTTATATATTTTTTAAGAGTTGATACAGTTTAAAACGAGATCAGTGTTAATTCTTAATTTTCTAAATAGATTAGAAAAAAGCACAGGTACAGGTACCTATGTTTGATATTACGAAACTCCTTTTATTTCCTGTATTACCTAAGAGACAAAATCCCTTACTTTCTGAAGGCATTATATTTTTTTATTTTTATTTAATGGGAAGGTAATCAATTAGCAATAATAAAGTCCTGATGACGTTTTTCAGAAAATGCTGGAGAATTTACCAAGCCAACATTTACCTGATATTTGTGCTGCTATTGTAAAGGCATCATATGCAGAGAAGATCCAGGTGCTTGATGCTGTCGATCTTAATGAAAGATTTAAAAAGGCACTCCCGTTACTGATGAGACAAATAGAGGTAGATATTAAATATAGATTCCACCACTGCAACAAGTGTGTTACGATATTTCTCCACTCGAGACAGTTAAATGTTAATATTTAAAGCTTGAGACTTGCCAAGCTTTTTAAATTATTAAAAGTTATCTGTTAAGAGTAGAGAAATATCAGTTTGCACAAGTTATAACTGTTGGAATCTGTTTCTCTAAAGATTTTTATCCTTCCCTTTACAGATTTTAAGAAAGTTATGTTCTTTATACGTAACGTCATCAGACATGGTTCCCTTTTTTCATGACGTCACAATAGGAAAATTTAGAAGATACCAAGAAAAACTTGACATCCTAATCAAATATGATCAATCATTTGTCATAAGTAGATTTTTCACTGGTGAGGAGAAATATTATTCTCACACCGATCAAGAAATGTGAAAATGGCTCAAAATTTAAAGAAGAAATACATTTCATTTTGGTGAATGTCAATGAAATGAAAACATATATACAAAATATACCAACACAAGTATATTAACCAATAATGAACAAAAACTCCAATTAGTTAGCTTCAGATGAAACTGTACAAATTCTAAAGAACAACCTTTGATTCTTGTTTCAGGGACTGACATTGCTCCAGAAAGCTAGGAAAGATAGAGTAGGTGTGGAAATAGTTGCTCGCAAGAAGGGTGATCCATTTGGTCGTCCAGGCAACATGAAAAGAGCACTTAATAAGATTTCCACTGACCTTGATGACGATGATGATGCTGACAGTGATGAAATAAATGACCTTGAACAAAAAATTAAGTAAGTGTGATCATGGAAGAATTATATTGACAGGAGCTCATGTATCTATAGGACATGTTAAGTTAATTATCAAATACTTAACGATTTTGTGGTATCTCTCTATAAACGTTTGAAGTTTGTACGTTTGTTGGAGTTCCTGTCAATTTAATACTTCCATGGTGTGACAGTGTCAGTATTTTTATCTTTATATGTTTATACTTAAGATACAAAATATGTAATAAAACATTGGAAAACATTGTACAAAAGTGATGTGACTACAAACAATACACTTTTCTAAAGTTTTATGATTGTTTTTTAATATCTTTGTTTGCTATGTTTTTGTTTATTTTGTGAAATGATTCATTTTTTTTTTTTTAGATTCTTATATTATAATGAGTTTACACTTGTTTTTTTTTTATTAAAATCAAACATTATGTCGATTTATGTATCGCATGCTTCATATTGAACAGACGCTGAAATTCTTCTGCATGACCATAGAAACAATTTCTAGAGGACACATAATTGCAAGTCAGGGAAATGAAAGCACTCTACAGTGTAACATTAAAAGCAAATTAACTTTGATATTTGTAGGATATAATTTTAAGAGTTTTTTTTTTTACAGATCTGCTCACATGCCTGAACATGCTTTGAAGGCTGTAATGAAAGAAATCAAAAGATTGAAGAAGATGCCACAACAAATGCCAGAACATGCAATGATCAGGTTAATTCATGATTTCATATCTTCTTTATGTTGAACTTTTCAAAAACCATATACTGTAAATTCAGAAATTATTGCTATCTTTTTATTACTGTGTAAAATGCGCCAGAGTTATAATCGCAATAATTAAAACTCTCATTTTGAAATTTGTTAAATAAATAACAGGATTTTTCTGAATATCGCAAAAATTAAAATGGCATTTTAGTCTAAAAGGACAAAATCGCAATAATAAATGCAGGCAATAATTTCTGGATTTGCAGTACTGGTATATAGTATATCTCCACTATCAATGATCACTGATAATATATATATATATATATATATATTAAATGACTGAATAAATAGTCAACGATAAATCTTACTGGGCGATGGATCATATAATTATGATTCGGTACACTACAAAATATAATATATAACAAGTCTAAAAGGGTACAACATCATTAAAAACACAATAAAACGAACAATATGTTAGATATTTCGGATGACAGATATCCTTCCTCAGTAATAGCACAATGACAAATGAATCATGTCAATTCAAATTAAGATTCTATCAACATCTTGAAATTATACAATTTAAGCAAACGCTGGAACAATTTTAAAATTTCGAAACGCGGCGCACAGACTACAAAAATATGCCAACTAAAAATAGTTTTTTACGATGTGAACTGGCAAAACTCTAAATTCCCAAAGGTGGTGATAGTTGGTATGTTAAACAACTGCGTGGAAATACAGTCCCAATAAACAGTCCTGACTATATATATATGAGAATGTTAATCAAATTCTTCTATCAAATAACAGGGCTTTGAGCTCAAAATCCCTTGAAAAAAGAAAGAAATAAAATACACCTTACAACAAAGATTAGCATAGAACTAGAGGTATTATAACAATAATATTTTAGTATACAAATATGCATTTATTGTATTACAGAAATTATTTGGAATTAATGTCAGAACTTCCTTGGTCAAAATCCAGTAAAGATATCTTAGACATTGAACAGGCAAGGTAAGTTCACATTTTATTTTTGAGTTTTTTTTAAATAATTTTGATCTGAATGCAACCTAGAAAGATAAGGGGAGCATATTGTTTCTATTTTTTTTTAATTTGACCAAAATAAATGATTTCCAGATAACAATTTTTTTTAATGGCGGCTATCTTCCTACTTTCTACTTTTTACAATCTTTTTAATTATAAATACAGTTCTATTTTTATTGTGATTGCTGCTATTATTCTGGAGAATTAAATAAAAAGAAATTTGTAATATACATCTTCCAAGAAGATGTGGTATGAGTGCCATTGAGACAACTCTCCATCCAAGTCTCAATTTGTAAACGTAAACTATTATAGGTCAAAGTACGGCCTTCAACATGGAGCCTTGGCTCACACCGAACAGCAAACTATAAAGAGCCCCAAATATGAAATGCGTAAAACTATTCAAACTAGAAATGACAAACACTTGTGAACCACATCAACAAACTACAACTACTGAACATCAGATTCTTGGACAGGTGCAAACAAATGCAGCGGGCTTAAAGATTTTAAAAGGTACCAACCTGTGCCCTTATCTGAAAGAAGAATGTAACATCATAACATAGAAATTTGCTTATACAGATGAAGTTTACATTCTATCAAAGCAGTTTTTGCAATTCATGTGTCACGCCCCTTTAAAAAAAGCTAATGTTTACCAGATGATAAATTCCACTTTGTTTTGATCAGTAGCTTTAATTTTTTAGGAGACTACCTAAACAGCTATAAAACACTGTTTAATTTGCATTTTCAACATGGGATTCTGAAATCCATTTTAATTAAAACAATAAATATATTGCAAATGTTGAATAATTAGAAATTAAAGTTACCAAGTTGTTATTGCAGGCGTGATTTGGATGTGGACCATTATGGATTGGAGAAATTGAAAAAAAGAGTTCTGGAATATTTTGCAATAAGACAGTTAAAGAATTCATTAAAAGGACCTATACTATGTTTTGTTGGTCCACCTGGTGTTGGGAAAACAAGTATTGGCAGATCTATCGCTCAAACACTTGGTAGAGAATTTCACAGGTAAAGTAGTATATATATTTGTTTAGGGGCCAGCTGAAGGACGCCTCCATGTGCGGGAATTTCTCACTGCATTGAAGACCTATTGGTGACCTTCTGTTGTTGTCTGTTCTGTGGTCTCTTTGACACATTCCCCATTTCCATTCTCAATTTCATTTATTTTCTTGGCTGGTATATTTTGCATGATGTGACCTTTCAGAGGTTTTGTTGATGACTTTGTGACTTTTAAAAAAACCAGTTTTATTTGCCTTGCTTAAAATGTACCTGGCAACATGAGCAGTGTTCTCCCCAGGCTGTTTTAATGTCGCCATACCATTACGCTATATTTTCTTCCCTCAACGCTATAATTATTTTGAGGATGTTATTTTTCTCGTTTCTATATGGAAAAGCCATGTCCTAAATTTTGAACTTTCATCTAATTACCGCTTATGATCATAAAAAATATATCACCTTTAATATCCCTTCAAGTCAGACAATAGACAATTAAGAGTGATCAAATAGGTGTTAATTGCCCTTTGGGGAATAACTGTTTGGATAGGAATACCCCAAGCTGTCACTTGTGACATGATTAATACCACGTGGTCTGCAAAATATTACAGCAGTATTACTTTCTTTCTCTTTTTGTAGATCGAGAGGGAAAAGTTTGATTATGAGCTAAATAAGTTTTGGTCTTTCTTGAGAAAGTGATCATAATTGGCTTTAGTTTATGTTTCATCCATTTAATGCATTAAAAACGACATATTTATTCCAAATCTCTTGTCAAACATGGTTTATTTTCGTATTTTTCATTGCTTTCGGCGGCCATTTAATATTTTAGTGTAAACTACTGGTCAGAATAACTACATTTGCACAAATGGCACAATAGACAGAAAACAATGATACCTAAAGAGAAAACTAAGCATTAACAGACTTTTTGTTAGATAACTTTGTTAAGAATATATATCATTTTGATAAAAAGAAAAAACTGGGACTGATTCATTGAATACCATGAACCAATATATATTTCATAGACAATAATTGATAAAGATTTTTTTTTTTAACTGGGTAGGTAGGATAACTGGAACCACACATATATTTTTATTTGGCCCAAGAGGAAAAAATAATTCTGGAACTATAAATGAATATAGAAAACATTAACTTAGAATATTGTTATCATGGTTATAGTTTAATTGTATTATCAGTCATGAATTCAACAATATTGACACAAAGAATAGGGTTGAAAAGAATATTTTATTCACCAAATAAGGACCTATAGCATACAAAAAATATAATACATAATTTCTGGAGTAAAGTTAAAAAACTCTTAGAAAAACTGAATATTAATAATAATATTCTAACATTAAAAAATTTAGTATGGGGTTATAAAATAAATGATGAGCAATACTATGAAATTAATTATCTGACTACTATTATAATGTTTTGTATATATAAGGCAAATTATATGTCAGAACAGAAAACAAAATCTTTAGATGTATATTCTGTATTTAAAGCAGAATTCATGTACAGCTACCAAGTGCAGGCAACTAGTAAACATACTAAGAATAAATGTCTACTTGATAAAGTTGTCAAATTGTTGTAATAATTTTTTTATGTTTGCAAATGTAGAATCTAGCAAAAAAGAAAAGAAAAAGGATAATATTATAATTTTTTTAAATCACTGATTTAGAGAAATAATTTTACCTATCATCGATAAGCGTGGAGATAACGGTATTTGTTATCCACTGATTTTTATCGTTTAAAAAAAAGGAAAAAAAATATTTACATACTATCTTTTTTTCCAGAATCGAAACATTAATACATACCTGTGAATTGCTAATTATACTAATCATAAATCACTATTTTAAACTGGTAATTTCCAAACCAGGAAGACATATTAATACAATAATATAAAATCGATAACTGCAAGTGTGAACTATTTCCGGAAACTTTTTCTTTCCAAACAAGCTAGATACACATATTGATAAATTAAAATGTCATGTATACTTATTTATTTACGGTTGAAAATGAAATACTTATAACATAGATTAGATAAATTGTAATGTTTTATTGTTAAACAGAGAGAAATCCTGGATTTCTTGTTAAAATAAAGATACCCTTCACTAGAATGCTGGACTAGTGAAGTAAATTGTTAACAGCAAGCAATATATTGTTGAATAAAAAAAAAAAAATATAATACATTTTGTAATAAACAATAACGCATATATCATAATGGAAATAGAGCATTGCCACGACGCAACAAATTACATTGAAAAAAATACAGTTTTTTTTATGCCAAATGTGATGCTATCCAAAATTTCTGGGGAGAACACTAGATCTGAGGCATTTAAAACATAACCCTGTGGCATAAAGGGGGAGGGGAGCTGGTTTCCTACTAGAGCCCTGTGTATAAAATAATATTGAAAAATATGTGACATTTTAAAGTTTTTGTGTGAAAGAAACATCAAGTCAATATAAACTGAATTCAAAAACATCAGAGTTATTAATGATATACATCCAGACATGGTTTAAACCATTTATATGAATATTTTTTTTTGTAATAATACAGAATATCCCTTGGAGGTGTTTGTGACCAGTCAGACATCAGAGGTCACAGAAGGACATACATTGGGTCAATGCCGGGCAGAATTATTCATGGAATTCGATTGGTTGGAACAAATAATCCTGTATTTTTACTTGATGAAGTTGATAAACTGGTAAGACAGCTGATTACAGTGTAAGGGAGAAACATTTGAAGCCTTAGCAAGTAGTTATTTGGTTCAAATCTAACATCACAAACACAAAATTATTATATCTTTAATTTGTTATGGTTCTGGTGACCTGACATTTATTTTGTGGTTTCATGATATTGATATCACAATCAGGTGACTTGGTATGATAGCCAATGAGACAACTTTCCTATATTTTACAATTTTCTATTCAACAATAAAGCTTTTCAAAATAAGTATGTCTCATTACTTTATATCATATATGCAGTAAAAATTTACTGGTACTTCCACAAGATTGGAAGTTTTATAAAAGTTCTTTAAGGAATGACTGTAATATTTTTATACGCCCATTAAAATTTTGACGGACCGTATTATGGTATACAAATGTCCAGTGTCCGTCCGTCTGTCAATCTGTCCGTCTGTCTGCCTGGCGTAAACATGTCGCACCGTAACTTGAGAACGACTTATCCAAATTTCATGAAACTTAATATAGTTGTTTCTTATAATGGTCAAATGATCTGTATACTTTTTGGTGAAAATAAGATTTAAACTTTTTGAGTTACGGCACTTTGTAACTAAAACAGGGGTGTGTTTTTTTCACATGTCGCACTGTATCTCAAAAACGATTCTTAATTATGGCTTAAAACTTTAAACACTTCTTTGTTATATTAATCTTAATATCTGTATACTTTTTGGTGATGATTCAAAGTTTCATTTTTGAGTTATTGAGTATTTTGTTAAAAAGGGAGAGGAGTTTTTTACATGTCGCGCCATATCTCAAAAGCGATTTATGATTATTGCTTAAAACTTTACACATGTCTTTGTTATATTAATCTAAAGATCTGTATACTTTTTGGTGATGATTCAAAGTTTCATTTTTGAGTTATTGGAAAATGACGCAGTCATTGTTCCATAACTGCCGACCTGATTTCTCTGCCTACCGCGCTTGGTTTCGTATTTACTAATTTCAATACAAACTGGAATGTGCTTGTGTTATCATTATGCATGAGCATTGTGTAGTAATCAGCCAGGAACCAGTTTACAAACTAACTGGTTTCTGTTTGTATTCCACTACAGTCGAACAAAGTGTTGTAGTTTGACAGGAACCAGTCCAGAATTTTGTAAACTACAAAACGTAATCGGTTATTATCATTCCGTTTTGGTGTTTCATACCGACTTGTATGGTTTGAATAAGCTTAAGACCCTTCAAACATTATTGTGATAGGTATATTTAAGACTGTTTTACAAAAGGATGAAACTGTTTTGCTTTAAAAGTCGTACTATAGTGATATATGTTATGTACGGATTTCCACTCTCACCGGTTAATTTCTTCTTTTACACGTGCTTTTGAAACTTCCTGTTTAAACATCGCAAGTTTTAAAATTGTTTCTTGAGTGAATTAAACTTATTTTAACAATCACGAAGCGTTCGGGAATCATTTCAAGCAGTTTCTTCTTCTCTTTGATGATGGAAAATAGGTTTTCTCAAGAAAATACCGCAAAAGATCGCAGAGGAATTGAAACGTACAAGTCAAGTCGGCACCTATTTGACGTCAATTCGGCTTCCAATAATATTTATTATAATATTTTCTATTCAATTAATTAATAACTGTTACCAAGTACATAGTGAATATTAGGTAAACAACGAAACCAAAGTGAATATGTTGTTGTGTATAAAAGTAAACAACGAAGCTATTGTTTTAACCATTAGACAATTATTAAAATTAAATGGAAAACTATGAGTCCCTTTCAATAAATCAAACTTTCATGCCAAATAATTAGCAAATTTAAGGTGGTTTTTTTTTCAGTAATGTTTAAACAGCATTAAACAAACAATCCTGTAAAAGACTCAACTGGTTAAATAATGCATAAAAATTCCTCATGTATTAGTCCAAATAATAATGACGTCTGACAAGGCTATTTTATTTTTTTCTGGGACGCCTTCCTAAGACGTTCGTAGGAAGGCTTCCTAAGAAGGCGTCCCAGAAAAAAATTAACATAGCCTTGTGGTCATAGGAAGGTGTCCCAGAATAAAATTTAAAAAGCCTTGCCAGACGTAATAATTATTTGGACTACTCATATATATCATTAAAAATACACCAAAAAATTCATGTAGTTGAGAAAAATAAATACATACAAAATGTACATGAACATCCAAAAAAAGTGAAAGTTAGTATTAACTCTTTTTGCTTTAAAAATTTACAACTGCATTTAAGTATTGAATGCTTTTTTTTTGTAAATTCATTGAGGTGTAAAAGCGTTGACCGAAGTACTTTTTGTATGAAGCGCGTAAGTGTAAGCGCTTCATTCTAAAAATGTGCACACGGTCAACGCTTTTGCAACCCTATGAGGTTACAAAAAGAAACATTCAATACTTATAATTACTTTTTTTAGCTAGGATCATGAAAACACGAATTTTATAACTTTTTTATTCAATTCATCTGTGCACTTTATTGTGGGACCACGTGTTATCATGAATGAAAAGTTTTATTGAGTGATGCAATTGCTTGAGGAATAACATGTGATGTGCAGTTAGCCAATCAGAATAAAGTATTATAATGAAACATATATCAAATGTAATTTTAACAAAATACATTATGTTGTAAGAGTTATCTCCCCAAACACTGTTTTTCTTGTGGCCACCTCTCCTTCGTAACCGTAAAAGATTTTATTTTACCAAATTGCTCGTTACATATTTAGGATAAGAATATTCTTTTGAACCATAGCTCTATGGGGACTCCATATGAGAGTTATTCCCCCTTTTTCATTTGATTCAAGCGATATGCATTTTCAACTGGTAAACCATAACTGATAGAGACCTAAGGTCTTCATGAGGTCATTGGTACTAAAAATGAAAATGAGGTCAATGTCAAAGGTCAAGGTCATATTATAAATTTTGATTTTGGCTTATTTTCACTTCTTTTCAAATACTGTATGACATTTTGACAAATAATTTTTCATAAATTATTAGTTGCGACATGTCCTTATTTGTATATTTTGGTTGAAAGGCTGCGCATACAATAAAAGGGAGTTTTTGTCCATCTTACATTTAAAATTACGCGTCAAGTGGTAGTACTCATTAACCAAACATATTAAAGACCTAGGATATTTTGATTCAAGGTCCATGGTTTGTGACCTTGAAATTGAGGTCAAGGTCATAGGTTAATAGGACGTCATAAAGCCATAGGAACTAACATTTTAAACTGATTTTTCATATTTCAATATAAAAATAGATCTTTTCTAGTGGAAAGACTTCAATTGTTCTCTGAACAATTTGTTTTTAATTTACTTCATATTTTGTGGGAGAAGGGGGTTCAGACTATGTGGTATCAGGTCTGTTTGCGCCCAATACACTTTCGCACCTCGCACGTTCACACCCAAGGTTCGTTCGCACTCTACTCATTCGCGCCCAATTTTAATTCAAATTCAAGTTGAATAATTGGAAAATCATGATTGTTGTTTTAAATTGCTTTGGTGTAAATACTGAATGTATTTATAGCTTGGTATGAGTAAAACATTGAAGATTTTAAAGGAAAAACACAAAAGATAATTGTTTTTAAGCCCTTTGATCTGAAACAACGAAACAATAAAATATAGGAACCAAAATATAGCAATCCACTATTATAACCAAAACATGATAAAATTTATTCAACACACAGAAAAAAAAATAGTCAGAATCTCACTTCATTATGAAAGAGGTCAATGAAATAAAGTAAAGCAATACACTAACCAAAACATGATTAAGAGTTATTAACGCTAAATAAAACGTTGACAAAATACCACTTTATTTAGAAAGGATTATTATTATCTTTAACAATACGCTATCCAAAACATGATTAAGATTTATTCAACACAAAAAAAAAATGCTGTCTCACTTTATTTTGAGACAATGACAACAATTATACTTATAAGAAAACACTTGCTTACAGAGTTATTAAACACAAAACCAATTAAGATTAGTTGCGAACATGTAGGGTGTGAAAGTGAAAGGGGGCGAACATGAGTTGGCGCAAACGTGAATGGGCGCGAATGGACCCGGATTCAGCCTATGTACCAGTGAGAAATATAGAAGCCTTTCCACGGGATTTATTTGTACAATTCAGGTAGTCTTGACCTATTCATTTGTCTTAAAAAAAAAAACCAGCCAGTTGGCACCTTCACTTCACACACACACATATACGAATATCAATTATATGCTTACGAGACATGTTGCATTGTTAAACAAATTACGGTATGTGAAAATCAAGACTTGCATAAAAACTATCCCAATATTAGAGACAGTGGCGTCATTTTTCTTCAGAGCTTTCAGCTCTTTGATTGAGTATTTTGTTAAAAAGGGGGAGTTTTTTTTTACATGTCGCGCCATATCTCAAAAACAATTTATGATTATTGCTTAAAACTTTACACATGTCTTTGTTATATTAATCTAAAGATCTGTATACTTTTTGGTGATGATTCATAATTTTATATTAGTGATATTTAGTTTTTTTTTTTTTAAAAGGGTGGGGGTTTCACATGTCCCGCGGTGTCTCAAAAACAATTAATGGTTATTGCTTAAAACTTTCTCAGAAACTATTGATGATTATTGCATAAAACTTCCACACAAGACGTCGGGCGTATCATGCGCTCATGGCGCAGCTGTTTATTTCTGTCTATTAAGAAATAACATACAAAATGTGTGCACCACATTTTTTACGTTATTTCGAATAGACTGACAAAATATTACAGTTATTTCTTATAATTTAATTCTAAATTCCATTTTAATCCAGCGTAAATCATGAAAAAATGTTGATGACGTCATGGTCATGATATGATAAACAAAATGACGTCAGCCAATCAAAAGACATGTTACATCCAAAATTAAATTATTTTAATATGCCTTTAATATGAACATCATGGATAAATTTGAAGAAAAAATGAAACAATCCTGCAAACCATTTTGTTTGTATTCTGTGAAGAATAAGGTAAATCAGCGGACTTCCCAATTTAATGTTTGGAATACATTCAGGAAATAGCTGCTAATTTATTTGTATTTATAGGCCTTTATTTCTAACATTTCTATTTTAAAAGTAGAAAAAAATAAGAATTGCATTCACATTTGTTTAAAAACTACTTAACATTTAAGTATTAATTTTATTTTTCAGGGGAAGTCACTCCATGGTGACCCTGCTGCTGCTCTGTTGGAGGTATTAGATCCTGAACAGAACCACACTTTTACAGACCAGTATCCTTTTGAAGATTTATAGTGAATTTTTTTAGTAAATCGTAAATCAACAATACTGCTGTCTTTTAAAAAAAAAACAGTATGGTATAATTTTTTCATTATTGTATGTTTGAAGTGTACTAGGAGTAGGAAACAGGGGCATTGATTAATTGAAATGGTGAAAAAATAAGTTTGTTTCTATCCAGAATAGTTTTTGAATTAGCTTGCAACATAAGTATGGCAGTTATAGTCAAATATTTTCACCTCTCAAGTAATGCATCGAATGGTGATAAACAGTTTCTGGCATGGAAGCCTTTGACCTTTCTATTAGCAATGAAAGTATTTCAATATTATATAGTTCTTTTTTTAGATTTTACACTCTAATAGAATGTTTTTGTAATTTCTATATATTTATGATTTCATAGATATTTTCCTCAATGCACAATAGTTATTTGAATGTTCCTTTTGACCTTTCACAAGTGTTGTTCATAGCAACAGCAAACAATATGGCCACCATTCCTGCAGCATTGTTAGACAGAATGGAATTAATTCAGATACCAGGGTATACACAGGAAGAGAAATGTAACATAGCAACAAGACATCTTATATCAAAACAGTTCAAAGAGCATGGACTGACTGCTGAGCAGTTACAAATACCTGTAGATTCTACTAAAATGATTAGTATGTACTTCTGTGTTTGATATTATTTGCATTACTACATCATAGATATATGAAGATGTGGTATGAGTTCCAATGAGACAACTGTCCTTCCAAGTCACAATTTATATTTATAAGTAAACCATTATAGGTCAAGGTACATTCTTTAACTTCAACACATCATGTCCTTATATTTTAGATACACAGAAGAATGAGATTGTCAGAAAATTTCTTTATAACAATCAGTTCCTATATCCCTGTTGCCAATGTTTCTTTGAAACCAAAGGAACACTGTTAAATAAGAACGGAGAATGCAATACCATTATGCAGATAACCTGAGGCTGTATTTTGGAAGTATTTTCTTTGTTTCACCAGCAAACTGACTTGATAAATTCGGGTCAAGCTTATCAATGTCAGTTCAAACATATATCCATAAACAGTTTGTATTTATTTTCATTCTAGTATCAAAATATACACGTGAAGCTGGCGTGAGAAACCTAGAGAGAAAGATAGGTGCTGTCTGTAGAGCTGTTGCTGTCAGAGTTGCTGAAGGAATGTCCAAATCCAAACAGGAAAAACGGGAAACTCCTAAATCAGAAGAAAAAAAACAGGTCATCAATAATAGTTTACCAGAAAATTTATCGCAGGATGCCACTACAATGGCACATCCACCAGAAATGCCAATTTGTATTGATGAAGCTGCTATCAAGGATATTCTGGGGGTAATAATTATTGTCTCACTTTCTTGTCAGAGTCCTCAATGCTATTCAACTTTATACTTGTTATGCTTTCCAAATATTTTGGTCTGATCGTCGTTGAAGAGTCTCATGTAGGCAAAAGATGCATCTGGTGTATCAAATGATAAGCCTGAACTTTGAAAACTTATTATCAATGCAAATAAAAGAGGTGGTTAGGTTGCAAATGATACAAGTATCCAGCAGAATCTAAATGACATAAAGATCATCAATGGTCTTCAACAAATTTATGTTTATGTATTGAAGAGATCTTTATTGATAGTTGATATTGATCAAATAATAGTCAAGTCATTTCAACAAGAGTTTAAGGACATGACCTTATAATAAAATTTATTCATTTATTATTCATTTATTAATGAAATCAGTTTCCCGCTGTATATGCAGATTATTGCCCTTGATTACATTTATAACATTTGTCCAGATGAAAAAAAGGTTTTGGATTTTTTTTTATTTTAGGCAAAAAGGATTCGAATATAGGAGATTAGGAAGTATTTCATTTTAATTATGCTGTCATTTGCCTTTCCAGACTTTCAATTCATGATTTTCTTTCAAAATTGTTTGTCGTTAGTGTACGACCAAAATTGCTTACAGTGACCTTGAGTATGAAGTGCTAATGGAATTTCAAGATAAGATTAAGAATTACATTATTTTTTTCAGCATAAAATGTCCTATTCAACTTAAAATTAACTATGTTTTAGCCACCTCAGTTTGAGAGTGAAGTATCTCAAAGGCTTGTACAACCTGGTGTGGCTGTAGGCTTAGCATGGACAGTAATGGGTGGAGAAATTATGTTTGTTGAGGCTACTAGGATGGATGGAGAAGGAAAGCTCATTCTGACTGGACAGCTTGGTGATGTGATGAAGGAATCTGCTAACTTGGCCATGAACTGGGTTAGGGCTAATGCAAAGAAGGTAGTTGTTTATATTTAGTCTAGTTTATAATATTGGTAACTACAATTTTCAAGAAGAAAAAAAATTGATATTGTGCAAATCTTGATCATAAATTGACAGAAAGTTTCATAGAGAGACCATATAACTTCCTGGTAATTGTACTTGAAAAATAATTAGAGATGAAAGTGCACTATTAGTATTTAATAAACTGATACACATATCTACATTTTTTAATTCTCCCTTGAACTGAAGAACTGTAATTTTCAGCTATTTTCATCACTTCTTCTTATGACATTCAGCATTGCAACACCTTTCAGGTGTCAAGGGAACAACACTGTAAAATAATTTTAAAACTTGAACAGAAAATTGTGCAGAAATATATGGTACAAAAAGAAAGGCTGAAGATATTCAAGTCAAGTTGACAACACCATGGCAATGGAAAAGGTTGAAACAACAATTAATTTTGTTAACTCAATGACTTTTTTTTTAAATTGTTGTTTGAATTAAAAAGTATTTTTATTGTGATATAGATTAAATCCGGAATTTTTTTTCAGAATTTAATAGATAATGAATAATTACTGGCATTTATTTTTCTTTTAGCTTACAGTGAGTTAATTATACGTACAGTAGCTAGCAGTAATTTGTACCATTCCCATATAACTCTACGTTTCATTTCTACATTCATTATAAATTCAGGGGTTTTATTCATTTCATCTGAATACCATTATTTGCGTCATATTTGCATGAAGTAGTATGCTATTTATATTTACATTACATTTTATTTTGCAACCTGGCAGGGATTAAATCCTTGCACTGTATTATCATGTTTTTGATTTAACAGTAACTGGATATGTCTATTTTTTATTTAGATATTTTTACATTTGTAGTTGTAATATCGTAAACGAACTGGTGTGGAAAAATAAGTTGTTCTTCAATTTGTATAGAATATTTTTTTTGATTCATCAGTACGTCCTTTTACAAAAATTTATAATGTAAGTGCTTAAAATATAGAATTCATCTCTCAGAATCAGACTTCACAAGGATATTTTAATTTTCTTATCAAACTTTTGGAATAAATGTTTTTGTGTGTTCTAACTTTAATACCTTTATAAATGTATATTACAGCTTACTTTTGGAAATGGCAAGAATTTGTTGGCAGGAAAAGATATACACATCCATTTTCCTGCAGGTGCTGTAGGCAAGGATGGACCGTCTGCTGGTGTTACCATAGCTACAGTTTTAGTGTCTTTATTCAGTGGACAATTGGTTAGATCAGACACAGCAATGACAGGGGAAATAACTCTCAGAGGATTAGTACTTCCTGTATGTGTTTTTTTTTTAAATTTTCTTATTTTGACAAAAATGTGCAAAAATGAATGTACTTTTAGTATCTTTTATCACTAGTCAAGAGGATTCAGAAAGCAACAGACTGTGAGACTAATATGAACTTGTCAGGCTTCTAAATATAGAATAAGATGTCTCTCAGGTGCATCAAATATCTGATTAAAAGCATTTATCCTATTATCAACAGCATGCACATAAGAGATTACTATGGATGCATTATTTTTGGGATACCAATTTTTGAGGAATTTGTTGGTAGAGGTAAACCATAATTTAAATGTACAACAAATTATAGATTTGCTATATACTTTGTATGATGTCGACTTGGTAAAACCACTAAATCAAAAATTCACACAAAATGTAAGTTTTCCTTATTCCTGTCGTAACTTTGCATGTAAAAAAAAAGCTGGGAAATCAAATCATACACTGCTTGGTGTGTAGCTTTTACACATGAAATCCACTTGAATAATTAGCCTAAAATTGTTATAAAATAAAAGATTTAGTACTTCTTCTGGAAGCACAAATAATTTGTTTATTAATACTTTTTTTTTACATTGTATTAACAGGTTGGTGGGATAAAGGAGAAAGTACTTGGAGCACATAGAGCTGGTATTAGAAGAGTTATCCTACCGAAGAGGAATATGAAAGATTTATATGAGATCCCTAATAATGTCAAGGTTAATATTAAAATAAAAACACATTTATAATTTTATTACAAAGTTTGTAATTCTTTCCTGTAAAATTCCATTGCAATTTTAATGTTCCTGACAATTTTTTTGAATATTTAGTATTAACTTTATCCATCATGGTATCTGAAAAAAAATGGTCAACAGATGGACTTTTTTACCTTAATTACATATATGTATATGTAATACTCTTTTATTTATATAAGCATCAAGTGAAGTAAAAAGAGGTTTGAAATATCTTTCATTCATGCCCAACTCTCATGTACTTTGAAATGGAACTGTTGAGATGTCCTTGTTTTAATAGGTCAAAAAAGTGTAAAGATTTATATATATATATCATTTTTATCAGTAAAAAATTGTACTTGACGTGAAATTTTCAAGTTTTTATCTATTTTTACTATATTTACATTTTAGGGTGAGATGTCTTTCATATTTGCCAGTCAATTAGAGGATGTATTGAATGCAGCATTTGACAATGGATTTCCAGCCTTGCCAATGGAAGATGTTACACCAAGTAAATTGTGAGGCTTGGAAGAAATTAAAAGTCATACTTGGAAAAGAAATTGAATATTCAACGCCCAAGCAATGAAAATCAAGACACGAAATATTACTTCCAAGATGGCATGACATTATTTATATACAGAAGTTTCTTTATCATGTGTTCATAATTAATCAGAAATAGTTTTTGAGTTAAAATAATTTGGATAGTCCTACTTTTACCATGTTCATGTAGTGGGAGCTGAGTTAATTAAAGGGAGATAAATATGATTTAAAATTTTTGAGAATGATGGAGATGAACAATTGTTGTTTAATGTACTGATCTGTGAAACTATATTATTAATTGTTATTTTTATTATGTTAATGTTTTGTAAAAATTTAATAATTAAAATTGATTTATAACGATTTAGAAAATTGTGTGCATTATAACTGTTTGATAATAACACCTTTAAGAAGTCCATGTAGTATCAGTAAGAGTAATTTGGTATTTTGGTAGAACTTGTATTGCTAAACACTCCATCTGACTATTAATAAAAGTTTTTGAGAAAATCAGGAAAAAAAGAAGTCAATCGAACTGGTGATCTTAATCATATTGGTATTTTGTAGATCTTTTATTGCTGATCTCCTCAGTTGTTTAAAGTTTCTTTATCTTTTATAATACGAAAAAATATGCAGAATTCTTTTATTGGTGGCCTATCCTATATGTCCTAAGGGCAATAACTCTGTTAATAGTCAATTGATAGTTTCAGTCATATTGGTTTTTGGTAGATCTGTGTAAATGTATTGCTGATAAGTTTCCATCTAGTATAAGTTAAAACTGGTAAAACATGTCATATAAGGTCAACAGTTTCAGTCATGTTATTTTTGTATAACTTGTATCTGGTTCCAGAATCCTCAAACTAGCCCTTTTGGACAGATGAGCTAAAACCTTAATCACTGTAGGGTGAATATGAAGCCACAAGACAGGACAGATGGACATAAACAACTTCATACATTAAATTGTGTTTAATTATCTGTCATAGATACTGAGGCAAAGCCCTTATACAGGTGAATAGCACCTGAATTCTACAGCATGATATTGAGGTAAGTGCAATATTTTGTATGTCAGACAGACATATCATAGTCCCCTGATAACAAATTCATGGCCTTGGAGGTCAAGTGCTCTTAGTAGTTCATCTACAGTGACCACTAGACAACACTGAGGCATTTGAATCCTACATGTACCTTTATTCTCTAGGATTGACAGCTTTCATGCCCATGGCTTTGGTACAGTTTTCTCTGGCTTCTTCCATTGATTTGACTGGAAACAGCATATAACCAAAAGTGCTGTAAGTGGCTTCACATCATATGGTCTCTGGTTGAGAGTTGTCTCATTGGCAGGCACTCATTATGATCATACCACATTGTCTTATTTTAAAAATAAACATGAACAATCAATGACATCAATCAATACATGATTTAATAACAAAGTCATTTGTCAATTTTTAAGCATAGTTACATTTTGTACTGTGAAATGACCCGAAACTTAACCTGCAAACTAAATAACAGCATGGTACTTTTGCCAGTAAATATGTAAAGACCACTGAAATAGAACACCAAAAATAGAAAAGAACAGTACATGTATTAAATAGGTAAAGACCATTAAAATGTACTGTTAAACACCTATCCCAGGTTAGGGGAGGTTTGGTGCCAGCATACTATTTAAACCCTGCCATATTCTGTGAGTGTGAGTGCCTATCATACGTAAGGAGCATGTTACTAAGTGCTTTTCATTTGTAGCTGTTTATCATGTATTTTTTTCTTTCATTGTTTTGGTAACATAAATCAGGCAATTAGTTTTCTTGTTAGAATTGTTTTACATTTGTCATTTCACTTTCAGGTCCATTTTCAGCTGACTATGCAGTAAGGGTTTTTCTCATTGTTGAAGGCTGTATAGCAACCTGGAGTTGTTAACTTCAATGTCATTTGGTCTCTGGTGAAGAGTAATGTCTCATTGTCAATCAGACCATATTTTCTTATATATTAAATCAGAAAGAAACAGAACAATTATGAATAAACTTTACCTAATAAAAAGAAGGCTATTTATTTGATAGAGAATGTAATGGTCTGCTGAAAAGGGACATTGCATTTAACCACTGCATATACACTGTCAGTAATGAATAAAAAAAAGTTAACCAGAAATAAATTGTAGCTTTATTTATCCAACCATTGTTCTTTTCCTTCCACGAAGTCTAACTTCATCTAATTTGGCAACAACTTCAACTGAACTTTTTAAGTTGTATTTTTTGTATGAGTCAAGAATTGTCTGAAAAAAATCCTCTGTATTCGGATGCGTACTTAAAATGGCTCTTTCTAGTACATATAAATCTACTCCTTTCTCCTCAGCAAAATTTTCAAAATGGCTGAGACCAAAATCTATGATAACAACATCTAATTCAACAGGGTTACCTCTAAGAAGCATGTTTGAGGTTGTCAAGTCACCATGTACAATGTTATTTGAATGCATTATTCCTAAAATTTCTCCAACTTTCACTCCTAAAGGTTTAAGAATATTATTTGCAGTATCACTGTTTTCATTGGCTTGAACATGTTGAATATACTCTCTAACAGTTTGTGCATCTTCAATTTCTTCCATGTAAATACTGGAATTTTCCATGTTTGTAAAATATACGGTTGGTGTGCAAATGCCTGAAATTAAAAATAACAATATTTTTTCAAACATAAAATATACTACATGTACAGTGTTAATATACATTACTTTCTGCAACAAAATCTTTTCCAACTACATGTACTTATCTTAAGGCCTATATTCATATATATCATTGTTTATGCATGTTTATATGTGTCTATTGGAATTGTCTAACAATATTTGCTAATACTTTGAATAACAAATGAATACAGTTTTACTAGTCTGGGGCATCTGTATCTGACAGTGCAGGCTAATCAATTTCATGATGACTTCTTGTCTCTGATGCATGAATACTTTTTATGATTAGTTGTTTTCATTAACTAGCTTACAGTTAAAACAGCAAGTACTCTCTAACCATACTTTGTGTTATTTTGACCTGTTGACACAATTTGTAATGCATTTCTGTATTTCAATGTTGACTTACAAATAAATGTATTTTGTGTTATACATGTATCTTGTCTCACTATTTTTAATATGTACCCCCTTAGTTCAGTTTTTAATATGACAATAAATTTTCACTTCTGTACTCATACTGAGTCTGAGAACAACAAATTCATAAATTCTATAATAAAAGATTACTTCCATACTGGCATGACTGGTCTCCTAACAACAAAATTATTACATTTAAATTTCGTGTAAACTTAACACCATCTTGTCCCAGGTTAGAATTACTTTTAGTAAAATTATGAATTACATATAAATGTATCTATTATACTAAAATTACGAGGTCCAATTTGTCAGCCGTCATCGGGTAAAAACGACAAATCAAAGAATTCAACTCTATATATAACTAATATAGGACAATGGTGTAGATTAAAAATTACACCACTCCAGACCCTTTTGTTTTCCACATAATTAATATTGCCAATAATTAACAAGTTCCGGGTCGAATCCGATACCGATACCAATAGTATATTCACCTGTTAGCTATTACCTTATCTGTACGTTCCGCATTTGACAGGCGCACCACCAAACGGTGTATTTAGGATTTTGCTATATACACGGGTCATAATCAAAGGGCTGACACTACTAAATTCAATCATTGTCAAATTGTTCCCTATTGTAGTTTTATTCAGCAATCAGCAAGACTTTCTAAGATAACTAATATAGGACAATGCTGTTGATTAAAAAATACTCCATTCCTGGATAGCCAGGACCTTTTGTTTGCCAAATAATTAATATTACCAATAATCGATAATTTCCAGGTCGACGGGTTCAAACAGAAAGATTTGAAAGCAGAGAAAACTTTTTATCCTGCAATTGGGTGTCCTACTATACAGATACAGCCCTACAGATATCGCTATGCTATATCTGTGTACTATACAGATATCGCTTTAAAGCTCCGCCCACTGCCGGACTGAGTATTGTTTGAACCTGTGTGACCTCAGATTGTGTATTCCAATGACGATGACAATTGTCGATTTCAAAACTTGAATGCATGTGTATGATTGTGTTACAAAATCAACCATGTCAATTTCAGCATGCATGTTTAGTGAAAGTCAAGTCTGAAGCGTAGGACAACTCGTACACTTCTGTTTCAAATTTGACAATGTTTTGTTATTTATTTTTACTGTTGAAATTAGTTATTATGTTAAAATAGATAATTATTCACATTGAGCGATGTATTATTGATGACCATTCGAGATTCTTTTTTTTTGCGAAACCTGTCTTCAGCGTAATGGGTGATTTTGATATTACTACGCGGGCCTCAAGGGATTACAAATCGAAAATCAATGCTAAATATGTTAATTTTTTGTGTCTTTCAAAACACAAACAATATACAGAATTAATTGCAGGATAAAGACAATAACTGTTTAGTGTCTTTAAATATCAGCTGTATTTGTACTCGGCTCAAAACAGATGTAGTAGCTCGCTAAAAGCTCGCATACACCTTGTTTCCTAGCCTCGTACAAATACAGTTGATAATTAAAGACACTAAACAGTTATTGTCTATGTATCTTATAATCGACATGACTTTATCAGATGACAATACTAATTACTAAAATAAGGCTTAGGCATAGTTATATACTTTAATTCAGTCACGGACCCGCGATATCATGGGTGTGTACTTGTTATTATTATGAATATAGCATCAGGGATCAGACCATCCCAACCCAACCCAATCATGTGCCTTATAGCTATTTGGAAATCTGTGCCAATTGAACTATTGCAGTCATACAACAATAATATTTCCGTTATGGCGACAGACATTTGTATTGTGACTTCAACCTTTTTCTGGGAACCTTTGAGATGTCCAATAACGGCAAAAAATCGTATGATTCCCGCTGGTCACCGAAAATAACATTAATTTGTAATCAATGAAAATATATTACCATTCATTCGACATCTCAACAGTGCTCGTACTTCTGATTTAACTCGATGGGCTGTCAAAGACTTGTCTAATGAAGGATGGCGGTAACATTTCGTAAACCTTTCCTTGATAATACAGGGTTTTCCATAAAATTTTGATTTATATAATTTGGCTTCTGCTCCTTGCTTCATCAACACCGGCATTGTAGCAATATTGTTTCTTGATTCATCTTCCATACTACGATGATGTTCTTTAAAGTGACAACGCTACTTATTTCAGGAAATATCGGCCAAGTGCTTGCAGTTTGATAATTTTTATTTTTTAATCAATGTGAATTTGGTGCTTGAAAGTTGTGATATATTTTTCTATCTTCAAACGCGTTAATGACAGCAACAAAAATTAGCAGACCATTTTTTACCTCCCTGACAGGAGAAAACTTTGTTACAGCTGAAGGTCTGCACAATGACACAAATTGGAGTGAAAAAGAAATTTACATTGTTTTACTTTCCAACATCCTTTTCATCTCAAAAGGTTAATATTCATTAACTTAATGATATAGAGTGATACCGTTTATTTTCATTCAGAAATTCCTTTGAAATGACAATCCACTAAGAAAATACAGAAGTTTTGAAATGGGTTATCCACTGCCATTGGCACTGGAATTAGCACTGTCAGTGTCATGTCTTTTTCTTCTTCACAAAATAAAACCAACATTTAAGTTCACGTAAAATTAATTACCATCCAACTTGACCGAAGTTTGGATTGAGCGTTTGAATCGGTGTAAACATTCATGTACTGGGACAAACAATTATACATGATGAACATTAGCTGCGAAAACGTTACTCTATTCTCCATTGAAAGGACCTTAAGAGCTACGTTTTCGCAGCTAGATGAACATGTGATGCTACACACTTTATCCCTAATTGGAAATCTGTCCTAGTTGACCTGAGAATCTGTCCAATTGAACTATTGATGTCATACAACAATCACTTTTCCATTATGGCGTCAGAAATTTTGTATTAATATGACGCCAAAATTTGATGGGAACCTTTGTGATGTCAAGTAATGTATGCCAATAAATGAACCTGGTCAATATGAAACATCAAATCAAAACCAAATAATTTGTTCAGCTATATCAAAAGCACACGATCTGATAACACTGGTGTTGCACCTTTGAAAAAAGACGGCAAACTGGTCACAGACACTGAGGAAAAAGCGAACATGTTAAATCAACAGTTCCAATCAGTATTTACAGATGAAACAGATGATAACATCCCAGACAAAGGTACAAGTCCCCACCTGAAAATGCCAAAAATAACAATCACTGAAGCAGGTATTGCAAAATTGCTGTCGAATATAAATCCCCATAAAGCTTGCGACATGGACAATATCAATGGCAGAGGCCTTAAAGAACTAAAGGAACAAATCTCACCAATCCTAATATTGATATTTAAAAAGTCACTTGAAACTGGAGAAACACCTAAGGACCGGAAACATGCTAATGTAGCCCCAGCCTTCAAAAAGGGGGGAAAATACAAACCTGTAAACTACAGGCCAATATCTTTAACCTGCATATGTTGCAAGCTCACGGAGCACATCATTACAAGTAGCATCATGTCTCATCTTGAAAAACATCATATATTATATGATCTTCAGCATGGCTTCAGAAAATCAAGGTCGTGTGAAACACAATTAAAAGACTTCATTCAAGAACTAGCACAATCAAATAATAGAAACACACAAATTGACTTGATCATAGTGGACTTTGCTAAAGCGTTCCACAAAGTCTCACATCGTCACCTCCTTTGCAAGCTCAAATTCTATGGTATTGAAAATAACACACTAAATTAGATTCAGGCATTTTTACAGGACAGAACACAAACAGTAGTCATTAATGGCATTTCCTCCACCTCAGTACCCGTGACATCTGGTGTACCACAAGGAACAGTATTGGGCCCAATACTGTTTCTCATCTATATAAATGACTTACCAGGATACCTACAACACAGCAAGCTTAGACTCTTTGCTGATGACAGCATTATTTACAGGGATATAAAAACGCAAGATGATTGTCATAAACTACAACTTGACCTAGACTCAGCAGTTCGATGGGAGTCAGATTGGCTTATGGCATTTCACCCTGATAAATGTACCAACCTTTCCATCTCATTTTCCACAATGTTGTTGACTTATTTTTAAAGTTATCGGTATGACCCAAATGGACTTTTCTGTCTATCATTTATGTTTTCCTTTGGGGAGCATTCATTGTATTAGTCTCCGAGGATGAAACATGCAATCATAAGCAGAAAAGTCAAGCATATTACAAAAATTAACATTGCATTCATTAGTTTTTAGTGATCCTGTTTCTGAAGAACAGGTCAAAATAAAACTTAAGTTGCCAATTGTGTAATTGAGTAATTTTGGCTGTCTTCTAATCATTAATATATCTCTTTGGGATTCTGAAAAACTTGTCTTATTTGAACATCCTACGACAATTATTTTTGCAATGTAATGTCAAAATCTTTAAATTATTCAACTGAACATGCTGAAGGTATTCAGGGGTGGAAGCAGCCATTTTCAAAAGGGGTTCCCAACCCAGTATCAAGGAGTGTTCCAACCATATGTCCCTATTCAAATGCATTGATCATCCAATAAAAAGGGGGGTTCCAACCCCTGAACCCTCCCTCTGGATCTGTCATCGGTATTCACCAATAAGTGGCAAAAGTATGTGGAGTAATGTTTCTTAGACAAACAGAAGTTGAACTGCTGCACCTACATGCACAATGTTCAAACAAATAAAAGGACTCAAATAAAATTACTTTAAATGGCCACAAGAAAAAAAATTATAAAACAAACTTTCTTGCTTCATGATCTTCTTTGTGCAGATGAACAAAAGCTTCCATGTATGATTTGTTGGGCACATTTTTTCTGCTTTAAGATATTTTGAGGTGCAAGTGGGGGTGTTATAACTTAGCACAACAACATGTTCATTTTGAATTGAGCTTCTAGAAAAAAAATTACACAAATTGTAGCAAATATTTTAAAGATTTTTTTCATGCTCTTACCATGCTGACACAACTATCTGAAGATATAACTTATGTTGTTTTCCTTAACCTACATACATACCAAACCCTATTAGTCACATCAAACAAAAAATAATTTATATTTTTAAGGGTGGCCTAAATAGTTTTGTTAGGTTGCTTAAATTCACTTCATTTGGAAAGTTGTCTTAAATATTGGCAATCTTACAACATCTCCTTAAATTAATATTTTTTGTTTGTGAACCAAAACACATTTTATTTTATTTATTTTAAGAATGTAACTAAACAATCTACCGTAGATACTTGCCTATAAGTCGATCCGACTATAAGTCGGATGCCCTTTTCAGCTCCAAATTCTGAGGATTTAGTCTTGACCCTCGTATAAGTCTGACAAAATTTGGACATTTTTGTTGGCAGCTGACAGTTACTGAACGCCGGTAAAACCAATGCAAATCCAGGAATTATATTCATTTTCTGCATGAATGTTTGTTTGGTTTGAATTTAGTTGATGTTGATTATGATAATTTATATAGCTGTTTAATAATAAAGATGTATTTATTCCTGTTGTTTTGTTCACTGTTTGATTACAGATTAGCCATGTGTTGTTTACGTAATGCATCAATGATTTTGTAGGGTATGACTAACAACCTATTGTACTTTATTAGTGATAAAATAACATGAATCAAGTATTTAGTAGGTTCTAATTACAATGTATAATACCTCAGTTAACAAAATCCGTCTTAGCACTTTCCTACATTACGTAATAATGTAAATTTATTATTCATTGACCTTGGCTGGCGTTTAAGTGTTAGTGGAGGTTATTGCTTTTCTGAGGAATAATTTGAATGCATAATGATAAATATTATTGGATTGTTTTCTAGGTTCTTCTTGCATTCTATGAAAAAGAGGTACCATTTAAACCAAAGCTGGTCAGTCTGTTTTCTGGACAACACAATGCTCCGTGGTATGTAAAATTAAACCCAGAAGGTGTCCATGTACCAGTCTTACAAGATGAAGAGAACATCATTACAGAACCAGAAAAGATTATTAAGTATATTGATACAGCCTATCCAGCAGGTAAGAATACTTAAAATCTACTCACACCAATATTGTTACATGTAGTCAATGACAATTAACAACTTTTTAAAGAGTTATGCCCCTTGTAAATATTTAAATGTAGAAATTGCATTGTTAGCTCTCTCATTAAACTCATGTCATGTGTACAATTCTTTCCACTTTTTTTATGAAATTATAGCAAAGATTTATATCAATATTGTCTCAGCTTCAAAAATTGGTTCCAGTCAAGAATATTTAAAAGAGTTATGCCCCTTGGAAATTGCATTGCAATTTGGTCTTAAGTCTTCAATTCTCTATGCTATCTTATTGCCTGGGCCCTTGGACAGATACCATTTGTGCAACATATGGGACAATGTCCAAGTTTGTGGTCCAAATACCAGTGAATTAAAAAGAAATTGAATAAATGTCAATTTCAACTGATGACTTGAATACAGAATTTGGTCTTCTCTCAATATAATTGTTACATTTACATAATTCATGATGCATGAGGCAGTTTTTGCTCAAGAAAGTTAAACTAAATCATGCTCCATGATAACACATATATATATAAACTAAGTTAATATAATGAAGGCAGATTTCATAATTTGTCTTTTTAGTTGTTGAGGAAACTATGAAAATTGTTACAATAATCTAAAGATATCATGTATATATATGACAAATGTCAGATGTAACAATTGTTACAGCCAGAAATTACCTTTAAATTGTAGCCAACAAAAGACAAATCAATAATAAAATTTAACAATATTTATTATACAAAAGTTTACTAGAAGTATTACACAAATATTACTGTCAACTTAACTGTCAAAATATGAGTCCAATCTTTTATCTTTATCTGTATCCGGATATCTTTCGGAATCCAATCTGAATATTACGTTCACTACTACAGTCACAATCCAGTATGATGTTGTTTGTAGAATAAAAGTGTCAATCCAAATGCTATGAATATTAATGTCTATCGATGTCTAAGTCTAAGTGTGTGAGTTTAACTTTAGTGTCTGTATATATATAGTTGTCACGGAAAATTCGAGAACATTCTAGAATGGAACGTTCTAGAAAGTTACAACGGAAGTTTCTAGTAAAATGTAGAAGTTTATATAACGCATCTTTTATTAGGATCATTCTGGAATCATTATGTAAGTCAAATGGACAGTTCCAATCATTCTGTGATTGTTCCAGTGATTTCTAAACTGCACAGTTCTAAGATTATTCTGTAAACAACTATCAGGCCACACAACACAAATCAGGCCAACATAAATAAATACAATAATTACAATATCATAACACAATGATTATTTAATTATAATTTATTTTAATTAAACAGAAGGTCCATTATTGGTTCCTGGTGGTGAATCTGAATTAGGAAAAAAAGTAGCCTCACTTCAGAGAAAATTAGACAGCATACAAATGGATATAATAACATATGGTATAATATATCATCCACATTTGTCTGAGTCTGGTTGTCAGATCCCTGGAGCTACACAGAGGAGTATGAGAGGTAAGCCATTGATAATGATTAATAGTGTTTATTTTAATGTTAATAAAATACAATAAACAAATCTGAACAGTCTAGCTACCAACATGACCAACAGGATGATCTTTCTATAAATCTATTAAATGCAAGCCCTGCTTGATAATTTCTGGAGACATGCCTTTTTATAGTGCAAAAAAAAGACAAAATTGAGGTTTCAGTTGAATATTTGAGTGTGCTTCTTGAAATTATTTGATTATAAACACTATTCAAGAAACTTAATAACACATACGTCTTGTCATTCGATAGCTATGACGTTATTGATAACTGAGAAAACAGACAAACTTCAAGCCATGTCCAAAATTTTGATTAGCCTTATTTTGGTTGAGATATTGGGTTAAAGTACATATTCTTTTTAAAAAAAACACATAACAGGATGCTGAACTTAAGTGTCGAAACAAAGGGTTCAATTCATGATCAGTTAAAGATAAAGAATTTATTTTGAAAGTTTGTATTGCATTTGATTTATGTATATGCTGTGTAACCTCTTAACACCCATTATATCAGAGTAAGAGAAGAAACGCTGGTAAGCTTCTAACTTGTATACCGTTTGAGGTAATCAATAATACACACAAGTACATGTACATTATCAGAATGTATGTTACTTAAAGTATTGGTATCTGTAGCTTAAAGGTCAAGGTTACAAACTAACTGTAGTTAAAAGTTTTACACACTAGGTCAATTTGTGATGTGAACAAGCTTGTTTTGCTCTATATCTTGATACCCTCTCGATTTGACTAATGATACTTGTTATAAGTGTTCCTTACTACCTAAGGGTGTGTCATGCACAAGATTTGAATATTAAGCTATTATATCAAGGTAATAAATTCTCAGGACTCTCCACCTATTTCTCAATTTCCTCTGCCACCTATAGTTCTCATCCGATATAAATTTACATTTTTTAGATTTTGTTATAATTCATATCATGTATATTAAAAGTTTACATTATTAATCTCTCAGGTGAATTAGAAACTCAGGGACAGGAATATTTTGATTATTTTGTAAGAGGTCTATTGGTCAGAAATTAAAATAATATGGAAAATCAATTATGTAAGAAGTGGTTTTCTGAAATAAACCTTGGATATAAATTTTATAAATATCTGGCATGAATTGTATTATAGGAGCACCTACAATTATGACCTGACATATGGATGGACAGGCATGTGTCCAGAAACCTATTTCACTCACATGGCATTTGGACAAAAACAAATAAGCAGGGCTCATATGGGATCATCTCAATTTCAAACATTTCTGGTTGTAGCCTTTGAATAAAGTTATAAATTTTGTTGATAAAATTATTTTTTCTCTTTCAGAAAATTTTGCCAAGAGATTGCGAGTTTTAACCCATTTAGCTGCTAAACACCCAGCTTTACGAGATGCCTACCTCACCAAAAGTCAGACTGCTGCACAGAAGTTTGATATAATCACAGATGCAGTGCAGGTTCAGCAACATTTAGAAGACCTCAAAGTAATAATGGAAGAAGTAGAAACGCAACTGAAAACAATTAAAGAATGTAAGTAATGGTATTTATCAATATTTTATGAAACTTTCCTTTGAACTTACTGACTGATAATTTCCTTTATCAGCACAGTAGATTGTAATTGTTTATAAGTAATGTGTTTGTAACATCATTTCCATGATTATTAAACTATTGTCCTCTGTTCTGAAAAGAACACTTTAAATTTATTTTTTGGAAGAACGAAATTTGGTAAGTTTTCATGCACTGCATACTCATTGTGTTATCAGGCTGGATACCTTATGTCATATGTCTATTGTTCTTAACATCTTTTCCATGATTCAGCAACTACTTAAAAACTTTATTTTTGTTTGTCCCATTAATTTTTCTCTTGATGGCAAATTTGGTCTAGTATTGTCCACAATCTTACACCAATAAATGCATATTGATCAGCAGATCTGGTGTGGAATATTGAGAACTTTTAGAAAGAAATAACAGATGATATATAACAAATGTCTAGTCTTGTGTTATAGTGTGTAAATCATGTTGAATAGTTGATCACATGTTATGTTGGATATCGAACTAACCTAACTGACTTAACTAAAAGATTCAGTCCGTGTATTTTGATATTCAAATTTAGGTCCTGTTTTCAAATTGGTCCACTTAAAGGTCCAAAGGGTACAAAATTCATTTTTGTTTGATTTAAAAAAAAGAATTCTTGGGGTTCTTTGATATTCTGAATTTAACCATGTAAGTCCAAAAAGGACAAAAATTAACCTTAGTTTGATTTTAACTAATATTAAATTCAAGGGGTTCTCTGATATGCTGAATCTAATCATGTATTAAGATTTTTGATTTTTGGGACTTGTTATCAAATTTATCCACAATAAGGTCCAAAGGGTCCAAAATTAAAATTTATTTGAGTGCATCAAACATTTAAATTCTTGAGGCCCTTGTCTCAGAATTTGTTTTTCTTATAAAGCTTTTAATAGTTAAAAGTTATATTATGGTATATGTGAAACACAAATTTGAGAGACAAGTGCCTGTGTGTTCTATGATATGCTGAAACTAACTGTATTCAGATTTTGGATCATGATAGGTAAAATTTTCAGTTCTTTGACCACATTTATTCTGTTTCAGAAACCTATAATTTGTCAAATTTTAATCACAATCCAAATACAGAGCTGAATGTAGTGTCCATACTTCCCCAACTGTTTGGGTTTCCACCTCTGTCGTTGTATTAAGCTGCACTCTGCTGAGCATTTTGTTAGTCCCCTACCATTGAAGTGGAAGGGGACTTTAGGTTTGCACTCTGTCCTTCTGTCTGTCTGTCTGTCTGTCCATCCGTCAGTCCGCAAAATCGGTTTTCAAGACTTTCTTCATGCTTGAAGATATTGATTTAATATTTGGTGTATTGTTTTATCATGACAAGTTACAGATCAAGTTTGATTTTCACGATTTTAGCTTTTCTCCTTGTTCAGTTAAAGCCCTTTTGAATTTTTAATGAAATACTTATTAATTACTAGATTTTATGTCATAGGGAAATAACTCATTTTTTAAAGATTTGTTAAAGACATTGTATTCAGATAATTTTGGATTTTTTTCCCTGTTCTTAAGTAAATTGTTTGAAGAATTTAGTGGTAGGTTTGTTTGTTATTTTATGTAGTTTACACCATGACAGGTTATAGATCAAGTTACAATTTTGTTCCATTACAATGAATTTTTAACAGGTAGGAGACCTATGTATTGCCATGCAATTCTCACAGAATGCTTGTTTGGTTTGAATTGGTTTACAATAAGTCATGTTTAGACCTTTTATAGCTGTCTGTATGGTATGGGGTTTTCTAGCTTTTGAAGGCTGTACTTGACCTATAGTTACCTTAATGTACAGTACTTATTTGGACTCTGGTTGATAGTTGTCTCATTGGCAATTATACCAAATTTCCTTTTTTATGATGATGTTTAGTTCAAACAGGACCGGTTTTAGTATGGAAGAATGGATACAGATTCTTTTTGAATCTTATATGTGTGTATATGAATAAAATAAATTGATTTATGTCAAAGAATATACTGACCAAACATGGCTGTGTACTTGTACAACCCAAACAGCTAAACAGATGACCCACTTTGGCAAAGGTTTTACTGTCAGTCGGAAATAGACCTGAGTGACCATATTTCTTATCCCCAGTCACCGTTAGGAGGCAAATCTTTTATAAAGTACAGCAAATGATATTATGTGTAACATGACATTATTTCTGATTACCATGTTCCAATGCATCATGTTTATAGAGTACCATGCTCTCTGCACGTAAATAACACTAGCAACTTCCTTTTGAGGGGTCCCTGGGTGACCTGCTTTAAGCAAAATGTCTGTTTTGTACATACTGGTAATACCCTTATTTTCAAGTGGCTGTCAAATTTGCAAGACCTTCATTCTGGGTTTCCTCTATTAGAGGACCTACCTTTTGTATTTATTAATTATTTGTTCTTGTCCTCAACATGCATGAAATGTCTGCAACTAGACATTAAGCAACCAACAATCAATAAAAGTTTTCATACAGCATCTTATAAACAGTCCTGGAAGACATGATATTTGGCAATGAACAGATCATCATTTTTTTTTTTAATTTATAAGTTTTGCTTTAAGGCAGTACCTAACACTACAGGGAGATCAAAACCAGCTAAACGTTTTAATCATGTTGTATTGTTAAAGAAATATTAAGCTTCTCATTGATTGAAACTAGTGTTTGTCAAAATATTATATATCCAATGAAATTTTCGGAGAAAGTGTGGTTTTTGAAAATTTTATAATTTTGTCAAAGGGTCAAAGAAATTTTTTTGTCAAAATTTTATAAAAGTTAAACAAGCCAATTTATTTTAGTCGAGGTGTTCTGTACCACCTTAAATTCAAATTCATAGAATTTTTAATAATTTGTCAAAATGAAGTTTTTATCATGCTTTTTTCAAAAATATAATAAAAAGAATGGGACTTTTATCACACAACAGGATGTACAAAATTGTCAGATTTTGTAAAGATTAGGGATGGAAAATCCAATTTTGTGCGATAAAAGAAAACTACATCATAGAATTTTAAGATAAAATGTGAGAAGATATCTCTTATAACATGCCTTCAGATAAGAAAAAGAAAAAATGGGGTCACCAGACTTGTTTTCTTGCTACATATTAAATAGGTATATTCACAACACTTTCTATTGTGAAATTATTTAATCTGAGTTATCTGCCCTTATTTTGCATAATTTAAAAAGATAATGTTTTTTTTTAGAAAATACAGCTGGAAATATGATAAAATATACACATGAATTACATACTACAATGTACTCACAAAATTTGCAAATTTCACTGATGGTCTAGAGTGATAATTATCCAATCCAAGATGGAGATGACAACTGAGCAGAGCCACCTTAATAACAATGTTTTTTATGTTTCATGTTTTAATACCCCTTAAAAAAGGTTGGCATTATGTCTTCTGCTCTGTGAATCAGCCCATCAGTTTATGATCCATTCAACCTCTGTCATGTATCAGTTTATAAGGTACAGACAAATCTGTTTTAAGAGACCACTGTATCTATGGGCCTGTCCCAAGTCAAGAGCCTGTTATTCAGTAGTCGTTGTTTGTTTATGTGTTACATATTTGTTTTTCATTCATTTTTTGTACATAAATAAGGCCATAATTTTCTCGTTTGAATTGTTTTACATTGTCATTTTGGGGCCTTTTATAGCTGACTATGCAGTATGGGCTTTGCTTATTGTTGAAGGCCGTACGGTGACCTATAGTTGTTAGTTTCTGTGTCATTTTGGTCTCTTGTGGAGATTTGTCTCATTGGCAATCATACCACATCTTCTTTTTTTATAAGGTAGAGCAAAAAAGTGCTCTCTTATGACAGGTGGTCTTTTAATACAGGTTCAATCTATATTAAATGTTAATAAAATTGGTGGTCATTTAACACAGGTTTTGCTTAATACAGGTGGTCTCTTAAGCAGGTTTGACTGTAGTTTACCATGAATTTGTAGTCACGTTTTTTATATGAAAAGGGAGATAACTACTATTCACTTAGGTATCTAAATAAATAAAAGAGTTAATCAAATTAATTATTCCATGTTATACTAAACATTTTGAACAAGTTTTGAGCTTTTATTAAAATGAAGTCATATTCTTCATATGTGAATTCCAAACTTTTATGAATTTTAACAATCTTTTTTGAGAGCCATACTATTAGCACTTAAAAAGACCTTCCATTATCATTCGTTATGAGAAGTCTCATTGAAAGGTCAATGCTGTTTTATTTCATGTTCATTTTAATTATTCATTTCAATTTCATGTTCCTTGATGTAGCTGTTGTGTACTATATACTGGAGCATAAAACACAACAATCAATAACTTATTGCATTTATGATTTAACCTTTATCTAAAAGTCAGTAAATGTTAAAGTTCTATTTTTAGTTTTGATTTAGAGGCTTAAAATAGACACTTCAAATTGTCATATAATTGGTTATGGAATGTTACTAAATGTGTATTTTGTTAACCTTTAAAGGTCACAACTTGTTGAAAATACAACCAATTTCAAATTTTAATAATTTTTCTGATTTAAAAATGTGAAATAAAAGTTTTGTTTATTTCTCAAAGTTCGCGAAATCTTTTTTCCCGGGTGGTCCTTGAAGAAAATTCAATATTATAATAATTCTATTGAAAAATACTAAAATTGTGTCAGTCCCACGCAAAATTTTGGGGGTAAAATCCTGAGGACTGACCTTTTTCGGGAACTCTGATTTCTATTTACCTAAATATGTATCAAAGTATTCAAAGAGGTGTGGGTGATAATAAATAAGACAGGTACCATTTGCCTAAATGTGTTTTAAGAAATGTCAATTTCATAATTTTCCTTGAACAAAATGTCTGAAGAACCCCTTTAAGTTATCAGCAGCTAACCCACACATATAAGAATATCATATACCTAAAATAATTTTAGATTTATGTATTTTGATAGGCATTATAGCTCTAATAACATATATATGTATATGAATTTTACACCAATAAAATTATTTGATTTGATTTGATTTGATTTATACAATATAAATATTTCTACCACTGTGTCCTGTTTCTTTGGAAGTTTAGAAACATTGAGTCTTGATTATCAAAGTAATGAGAGATCTTGTATTTCTGATATTTATCTATGATAGAATCACCTAAGCTTCAAGCCATAATATTTGTATGAAATGCCATCTGTAGATAAAGTATAATAATAATAGAATTCCAATATTAAGGGGAAAAGTCAATTGTATCTCATTTGACCTAATAAATGTAAAATATCAAACAAATTTTTACAGTGTTCTAAATGTATCATATTACTTATTTCATCAATATTAAATGTAGATGAATTTTATGAGTATTTTGTACTATTTTAAAAGTATTTGTTCATTGGATATATATTTCGTTTTCCAAAAAGAAAACTTAAAGAAAGGCATGCATTGAATTAAAAGAAGACACAATTTCCTTTGTTTTTGAAATAACAAGTTGGAAATTCAGATTCATGTATATTTATTATGAAAAAAAGGTAAATTGATAAAATTAAGTCTTCCTTGAAGATTTATGAAATAATGGTTTTTAAAGACCATCCACAGCATTTATACTGTGGCCAATCCAGAAATTTTTATCAAGGGGAAGTGTGGCACAGACTGTCTCCAATCTCAGGGGCAGTGGCAGATCCAAATTTTCATAAGTGGGTGCCCACTGACTGCCTAAGAGGGGCTCCAGTCATGCTCCAGTGATTCCCTATAGAATCATCAACCCTGCCCCTGTTAAATCCACCCTTGTGGGGTGCCCACTCCAGTCATAAAGAAGGGACAGTGATCCTTGTCCCCTTAAATTTGCCTCAATTATAGACATGCCCTTTTTTTCCACCAGTTACATTAGGGAGGTAATCAGTATATAACATCATGTTTTTTGTCTTTCCCCATTATGCTATACCAGAATTTCTTCTGC
Source organism: Mytilus edulis (assembly GCA_019925275.1). Classification (NCBI taxonomy): domain Eukaryota; kingdom Metazoa; phylum Mollusca; class Bivalvia; order Mytilida; family Mytilidae; genus Mytilus; species Mytilus edulis. Next base: position 113,349,134 of record CM034352.1, on the reverse strand, counting down.
TTTGAATAAATGAAAGAACGTGAGGTATGCATTATACAATTATAAAGATAAATTGTTTAACACAGTTACTTCCCCTGAAGCCCTCATATACAATACAAGCAAAACACATCAGTGTTCAATTAATGATGATATAGTTGAAGATGTCATATGTAAAGATAAAACAGTGAGAGAGGTTCAAGAGAGAAAATTAATGAGAAATTATATCAAACAATCTTAATATAGTTGCCATTAGATAATATGAACTTTTATGTTTATGTCATAATGTACTTCGCGATGTTTTGTTTTAAAAATTTTCATTTTTGTCATATCATGTATGGTAGATAATTCCACAAAACTGATAAATTATAACCTAAAAATTCCTGAAATAATTAAAGTTTTGGCTTTGGGAACTATCAGACTACTTTGAGGAACACTGAAATGCACTGATCATAAAAAAAAGAGATGGTTCCAACCTTTTTTTTTTAGTTTGAAATATTTTGCAGTGAATATACTGACACAAACCAAAAACCTTACTGATAATTAGTTTTTTTTTTCTATTTCAGCAAATAATACCTTTGAAGATGACCTGTGGCTCTTTGGTCCCATGTATACAGCTGCAGACATAAGCCTTACAGTTTTACTTATCAGATTTACATTACTTGGGATGGACACACTTTACTTTCCTAGTAAAACATGTCCTTATACTCACAATTATTTTAAGCAAGTTCAAAAACGATCATCTTATGTTAAATTACAGAAAGAAATTTCTAATTTACGTTTGACCTTGTTATGGGAGAATTTTAAAATGGCTTCACCCTACATCGGCAGTTTAGCCGGTGCATGTGTTATTGGAGGTGTTATATATTGGCTATATAATAAATATAAATGATTATAGATTTTAATTAAGTGTTGTAACCAAAGATCAAGGTCACCAAATGTTGTCATTATTTATTCATTATAATGAGGCAATTCTGTTCAATAACAGGACATAGTCTGAGAGACATATTCAATAGTAGTTATAAAATTCAATAATTCTATGTTTGTTTGGCTAAATTCATATATTGATGTGCATTTAAAAAAAAATCAAAATAATTAACAAGAAACACTTTAATAGGCATAGAAAGAAAAAAGAAAATTCCACAAAAATTAAAGTTGTTATTGAATTTTTAGGGGGGAAGTACAATTCATCTTATGACAGGGGAGACAGAATTTTGGGAAACAAGTTTTCTAGAGAGAAACTAGTTTTAATGGAGAATAGGTAAAGGCATGGTGAAGAAGGAGTAAAGTAGAAGAGGATTGGAGTAAGAACATGGTGAAGTAAAAGTAAGGGGGAGAGGATTGAAGTAAAGACATGGTGAAGTATGAGTAAGGGGGGAGTGGATTGGAGTAAAGACATGGTGAAGTAAAAGTAAGGGGGAAGTGGATTGGAGTATGGGCATGGTGAAGTAGTATTAAAGGGGGAGGGGATTGGAGGAAGATCATCATGAAGTAGGAGTAAGGGGAAGTAGATTGGAGTAAAGACATGGTGAAGTAGGATTAAAGGGGGAGGGGATTGGAGTTAGATCATCATGAAGTATGAGTAAGGGGAAGTAGATTGGAATGAGAACATTAAGAGTAGGATTGAAGGGGGATTGGAGTAAAGACATGATGAAGAGGGAGTGAAGGGGAGAGGATTGGAGTAAGAGCATGGTGAAGTATGAGTAAGGGGGAAGTGGATTGGAATGAGAACATTAAGAGTAGGATTAAAGGGAGAGGGGATTGGATTAAGAGCATGATGAAGTGGGATTAAAGGAGAGGGGATTTGAGAAGTAGCGTTAAAGGGGTAGAGGTTTGAAGTAAGAGCATGAAGAAGTAAGAGTAAGATGGAAGTGGATTGGAGTAAAGGCTTAGTAAAGTAGAAGTAAAGGGGAGAGGACTGGAGTAAGGTCATGATGAAGTATGAGTAAGGGGGAAGTGAATTTGAGTAAAGACATTGTGAAGTAGTATTAAAGGGGGAGGGAACTGAAGTGAAGGCATGACAAAGTAGGATTTAAGGGGGAGGGGATTGAAATAAAGGTATGATAAAGTATGATTAAAGGGGAGGGGATTTCAGTAAAGTGTAGACGAAGAAGGAGTAAAGATCAGAGTAGCGCATGGTGAAGTGAGAGTAAGGGGGAAGTGGATTGGCGTAAAGGCATGGTGAAGTAGGATTAGAGGGAGATTGGAGGAAAGACCAAATGAAGTTAGAGTAAAGATTGGAGTAAGGGCATGGTAAAGTAGGATTAAAGGGAAAGGGCTTGTAGAATTAAGGCATGATAAAGTAGGATTGAAAAGAGTGGATTAGAGTAAAAATTGAAGTAAGGGCATGGTAAAATTGGAGTAAAGGTAGGTGGCAGCAGCTACTATACATGACCATCTGCAACCTCTCACATATACTTGTAAGATGATCCAAAGTATAGACTTGTTGCCCAATTTACATGATTTAGATTCTATGTAATTTATAAAGGCTCAATGTAAACAAATGATGAACATTTAATGTGTTTATATTTAACATATTTCTCAACACCTTCAAATATTGAAATGTTAATTTATAGATTTAAATGTGAACTGGATTTAGTAAAAATTATTGTCAGACTTATATCTTATGATAACAGTTTCATGGATCATGGGTAAAGATTATTTTAGAATTTTTGAATTTAAATAAGTCACTGGTTTCCCTAGGTCATAGTAAAATATGCCAAATCATAGTAATGAACTTTTCTATGGGCTTGTCATAAAACAAATTTTAAATGCAAAATCAATTAACCATGAAATTATAAATTTTTCTCAACCTGTGAGAATTGATACCCAAGAAAATATATGAATACACAATGTGCAGTAACAGTTTAAAGAATCTTTTTTTAAAGTGTCACATGATACTGACGTCTCAAATATCAAGTAGCTGTGACAGAAAATTTAAAATTTAAAATATGAATTCCTATATAAGTCCTCAAAAAGATCTTGGCCTACAGATTTAAAACTTTATTCACTACTGAGAGTATAGAAAAACACCAAATCCCATATTATAGTTTGAAAAAGTCAGAGTATAAGAATTTTACTTTAAATTTTGTGAGCGCCATCCCTTGTATATCTAGTCTCCAATGGCATCTTTAAACCTAGTTTAAAAGTTTGAAAATAAAACTGTTTATGATCTTTTTTTTTTCATTTTGAATTTTGCACATAGAGATTAACTAACCTTCTCATATGGTAAAAGTTTCAGCAGACTGTGCCAAACTATTGTCTGACCGAAAGACTAATTTGAACTTTTCTACTATATATTCAACCAAAATATCTGTCTGTCCAAATGAATTTTTGTCTGACATTTTGTGGTCAGACAGAGTTTGAGATACACTGAGTTTGGACATTTTTACCCAAGAGTCAACCAACGGGAAGCTTTCAAAGAAAAAAAAATCAAATTCAGAGAGTTATAATTATGATCTTTTTGTATCTTGATCTTTGGTATAAAAGTTTAGTCAGGTTGTGCAAAATATTTATGCTAATTTATTCCTTTATTGTGTTGTAGTATTACATGCAGGTCATATCATTCATTGTAAGATGAGTTGATGATTTGAGTTTAGCAAAAAAAAAAAATGTATGTAGGACATGAAGGCATGTATATTTTTTTATGTGTGACTGTTGATTATTAGTTTAGACGATGTCACTTTTTTTATGCATTGCCAGATTTGGCTTTAAACTGTCCAAGAATCCACTGCCTTTGAGTTATAAAATTTAAATTAATTTTTTTTGCCTGTCTGCTTATTTTAATATATTTTTTAAGAAAACACCTTAATGTTTTTTTCATCATCAACCCACAATTTTCTTATATTTTGATGGTAGTAATAAAAAATTCTTCTTTCTTTATAGGATTGACATGATATATTTCTGAATTGAGCTCAAACAATAACAGAGTTTCTTTTTGATAATATATTTCTTTAAAACTGCATAATTAAGTGGTTTCTGTGGTTGTAGAAGATTTGATGTAATAATTTAGGAGACAGCAACCAAACATACATCTCAAGAGACAGATCATTTGGAAAGGGACACTTGAATAAATATCTATAAAAACTTCATGGATGGGTGGTTGTGCTGGGGTTTGGGAATACAACTTCTACAAAACATCAAAATTTATGTTCACATTTTTTTAGATACAGATTGAATTATCCTGTGTATTTATTCCAGCCCTGATTTTTAATATGATAAAATGTACATTGATGTATTAATTTAAGGAACAATTTTAAGTTTGGACTTGGAGCATTTCAACTTATTCTTATATAACACACTTCCTTTTTTTCTTGCCTTAGGAATATAAGAAAAGAAAATAGATAAGAAATTGATTAGAAACCATAATTTTGGATCAAACTCCTTTATCAAATAATTGATCTTGAATTATTCATAAGGCTTGCATATTTACATTGTGTTTCATGCTCTAATGACTGTCATTATCTTCATTCTTTTGTCATTATAGTAATATGAACTAGGTATCAGAGCATTAAAAAGAATGTAAACATTTTTCAATAGCATTCTTTATCTGAAAAAATGGTGTCTTATTTTATTTCATTGTTAACTTTCCTTAGGAAAATTTCTTAAAATAACAATAATTTATGTTATTATGAAATGAAGTATAAGTTTGTGCCTGTTTTTCAAAGTAACTTCAGGATACCAATGGCAATTGTAAGAATGAAAATGGTAAGATTTTCTGCTGTTGCAAGCTTAAGGAAACTATGCCTATACAGAATCTCTTAATCCTTTCCTCAAACAATGCATTGGTGGATCCAGGGAGGTGAGGGGGGGGGGGGGTTCCAATGGTTGGAACCCCCCTTTTTTTTGGGCCGATCAATGCATTTGAATGGGGACATATAGTTGGAACCCCCCTTTTGTCCTGGGTTGGAACCCCACCCCCTTCCCCCTTTTAAAATGGCTGGATCTGCCCCTGCAATGTATGGCATAAACAAGGATATTTTATTTTTAGTTGGTGAAAATATAAAACACTTTTAACTGACATGTATTTGCATTTTTATTATATAGATGTATATTGTTAATGAAATATGATTCATTTTATATTGAACTGGTTAAGGAGTTCTTACCTTATTCTTGTATTAGCTGTTAATATTTATTCTATTTTTCTACACTTTTGGGGTTTCGATGTTATTTTTCCTGTTAGTTTACTTCTTTTCAACTCTTCACATGATTTTCTTTATAATTTTTGTAAATCATTAGGAAGAGCATATGTTTTAAGTCAGACAAAATTTAAAATAGTCTGAGAATCGCATTTTACCACAAATGGTTTTATATCCTTCAGAATTTTCTTGAATCTGAAGCATCCTTCAAATTATTGTCAGTTGTTTTTATACCTTTTTAAATGATCCTGATTCAAGTTTTAAAAAATATGTTCTCTTTTAAAAGTGGAAAGAGTTGTAAAAAATTGTAATGTGCATTTACAGTTGATATTTGATTTCTAGTCATGTGAATAAGATATGACCTTATGACCTTATGTTTGCATTATCAATATATGTGTGTCAGATATTCAGTCTGAGATGTACCCATACTTTTTAAATTTAATCATATGGTTTAATATAATATTTTTTTGTAGAAGATATAAAGTAAAAGGATAGCATGTCCCAGGATGAATCTCAAAATCAAATTTAGATCTAAGTATTGAATTTTTAAAATATTGACTTGTCCAAATAAAAATGACGTCTAGCAAGACTATTTTATTTTTTTCTGTGAAGCCTTCATAGGAAGGCATCACAGAAAAAAAAAAAAATTAATACAACCTTGCAAAATGTCATAATTATTCTAGTTCAAATATTTAGAACATCTTGCAAGGCTTTTGTAAGAATGCGTCACAGAAAAAAATTAAAATAGCCTTGCAAGACGTCATAATTATTTGGACTAGATATTATCATAATATGATATTAGAATTATATTTTTAAATGCCATTGATTCTTTCACTTGTATTTATTAATCTAGTAATGTTACATAACTTCATTTGATACAATATTCTACAAGTTGAAACTTCATTTGATACAATATTCTACAAGTTGAAACCTGTAAGCCCATATTTTTGTTAATTGTGATGGTGCATGATTTTTCAATGATGTGTGATATAAACTGATTGTTGCCTTTAGTTACATTAAATGTGCAATATTGTTTTATTTTACTGTGTTGTATTTAAATGTTATCTTGGTTGTTCTTACATTTCAATAAACAGCTTGACAAATGGAGACTTAATATGCAAATCTAGGGAGAACCCTATATAATCACTGAAACATGTATGAAGCCCCCTTTCAAAAGTTGTGAATCTGCCACTGCCCCAAGGACAAGAGTAACTAACCCTCTTTGTTGGAATGGATGTCCAACTTGTGTGGTTTTTTTTACTAGAATATAGGGCTCTTATATCTATATTCTAGTCAAGGAATAAGAAATGCTGACGGTGAGTGTTTAACTGCTACTGCTAGACTAGATAAGTCTAAGGGACCATATATGCTACTAAAAGGAATAAGACATTCTCTTGGTGAAATGATGAACTACAAGCAGATGCCCCTCAGCATGGGCCTTTCTCCTACTAACAATCTAGAGAAGTATGAGGGACCATATCTCTATACTCTAATCAATGAATACAAAATGCTCATGTTCAATTTTGAACTGCAAACAGATGCCCCCCCCCCCCCCCCCCCCCCAACACAGACCTTACTCTGACTGCCAGATTAGAGAAGTCTATGAGCCCATATATATATTCTAGTCAAGAAATAAGCAATCCTCATGGTGAAATGTTAAGTTGCTAACAGATGCCTCTCAGCACGGTACTTAGTCTTACTACCAGATTAAGGGCCATATATATATATTCTAGTTAAGGAATGAAAAATCCTAAGGTTAAAAGTACAATCAGGCGCCCATCAGCATGGGTCTTCCTGCTACTGCTAGACTAGAGAAGTCTAAGAGACCATATATTCTAGGGAAATAATACATTCTCTTAGTAAAACGACTAACTGCAAACAGATGCCCCTCAGCATGGGTCTTCCTGTTACTGCCAGACTAGAGAGGCCATGGGACCATATATTCTAGGGAAATAAGACATTCTCTTAGTAAAACGATTAACTGCAAACAGATGCCCCTCAGCATGGGTCTTCCTGTTACTGCCAGACTAGAGAGGCCATGGGACCATATATTCTAGGGAAATAAGACATTATCTTAATAAAACGATTAACTGCAAACAGATGCCCCTCAGCATGGGTCTTCCTGCTACTGCCAGAATAGAGAGGCCATGGGACCATATATTCTAGGGAAATAAGACATTCTCTTGGTGGACCGACGAACTGCAAACAGATGCCCCTCAGCATGGGTCTTCCTGTTACTGCCAGACTAGAGAGGCCATGGGACCATATATTCTAGGGAAATAAAACATTCACTTAGTAAAACGATTAACTGCAAACAGATGCCCCTCAGCATGGGTCTTCCTGCTACTGCCAGACTAGAGAGGCCATGGGACCATATATTCTAGGGAAATAAAACATTCTCTTAGTAAAACGATTAACTGCAAACAGATGCCCCTCAGCATTGGTCTTCCTGCTACTGCTAGACTAGAGAGGCCATGGGACCATATATTTTAGGGAAATAATACATTCTCTTAGTAAAACGACTAACTGCAAACAGATGCCCCTCAGCATGGGTCTTCCTGTTACTGCCAGACTAGAGAGGCCATGGGACCATATATTCTAGGGAAATAAGACATTCTCTTAGTAAAACGATTAACTGCAAACAGATGCCCCTCAGCATGGGTCTTCCTGTTACTGCCAGACTAGAGAGGCCATGGGACCATATATTCTAGGGAAATAATACATTATCTTAGTAAAACGATTAACTGCAAACAGATGCCCCTCAGCATGGGTCTTCCTGCTACTGCCAGAATAGAGAGGCCATGGGACCATATATTCTAGGGAAATAATACATTCTCTTAGTAAAACGATTAACTGCAAACAGATGCCCCTCAGCATTGGTCTTCCTGCTACTGCTAGACTAGAGAGGCCATGGGACCATATATTCTAGGGAAATAAGACATTCTCTTGGTGGACCGACGAACTGCAAACAGATGCCCCTCAGCATGGGTCTTCCTGTTACTGCCAGACTAGAGAGGCCATGGGACCATATATTCTAGGGAAATAAAACATTCACTTAGTAAAACGATTAACTGCAAACAGATGCCCCTCAGCATGGGTCTTCCTGCTACTGCCAGACTAGAGAGGCCATGGGACCATATCTTCTAGGGAAATAAAACATTCTCTTAGTAAAACGATTAACTGCAAACAGATGCCCCTCAGCATTGGTCTTCCTGCTACTGCTAGACTAGAGAGGCCATGGGACCATATATTTTAGGGAAATAATACATTCTCTTAGTAAAACGACTAACTGCAAACAGATGCCCCTCAGCATTGGTCTTCCTGTTACTGCCAGACTAGAGAGGCCATGGGACCATATATTCTAGGGAAATAAGACATTCTCTTAGTAAAACGATTAACTGCAAACAGATGCCCCTCAGCATGGGTCTTCCTGTTACTGCCAGACTAGAGAGGCCATGGGACCATATATTCTAGGGAAATAAGACATTATCTTAGTAAAACGATTAACTGCAAACAGATGCCCCTCAGCATGGGTCTTCCTGCTACTGCCAGAATAGAGAGGCCATGGGACCATATATTCTAGGGAAATAATACATTCTCTTAGTAAAACGATTAACTGCAAACAGATGCCCCTCAGCATTGGTCTTCCTGCTACTGCTAGACTAGAGAGGCCATGGGACCATATATTCTAGGGAAATAAGACATTCTCTTGGTGGACCGACGAACTGCAAACAGATGCCCCTCAGCATGGGTCTTCCTGTTACTGCCAGACTAGAGAGGCCATGGGACCATATATTCTAGGGAAATAAAACATTCACTTAGTAAAACGATTAACTGCAAACAGATGCCCCTCAGCATGGGTCTTCCTGCTACTGCCAGACTAGAGAGGCCATGGGACCATATATTCTAGGGAAATAAAACATTCTCTTAGTAAAACGATTAACTGCAAACAGATGCCCCTCAGCATTGGTCTTCCTGCTACTGCTAGACTAGAGAGGCCATGGGACCATATATTTTAGGGAAATAATACATTCTCTTAGTAAAACGATTAACTGCAAACAGATGCCCCTCAGCATTGGTCTTCCTGCTACTGCTAGACTAGAGTGTCCATGGGACCATATATATTCTAGGGAAATAAGACATTCTCTTGGTGGACCGACGAACTGCAAACAGATGCCCTTCAGCATGGGTCTTCCTGTTACTGCCAGACTAGAGAGGCCATGGGACCATATATTCTAGGGAAATAAGACATTCTCTTAGTAAAACGATTAACTACAAACAGATGCCCCTCAGCATTGGTCTTCCTGCTACTGCTAGACTAGAGAGGCCATGGGACCATATATTCTAGGGAAATAATACATTCTCTTAGTAAAACGATTAACTGCAAACAGATGCCCCTCAGCATTGGTCTTCCTGCTACTGCTAGACTAGAGAGGCCATGGGACCATATATTCTAGGGAAATAAGACATTCTCTTGGTGGACCGACGAACTGCAAACAGATGCCCCTCAGCATGGGTCTTCCTGTTACTGCCAGACTAGAGAGGCCATGGGACCATATATTCTAGGGAAATAAGACATTCTCTTAGTAAAACGATTAACTGCAAACAGATGCCCCTCAGCATTGGTTTCCTGTTACTGCCAGACTAGAGAGGCCATGGGACCATATATTCTAGGGAAATAAGACATTCTCTTAGTAAAACGATTAACTGCAAAGAGATGCCCCTCAGCATGGGTCTTCCTGTTACTGCCAGACTAGAGAGGCCATTGGACCATATATTCTAGGGAAATAAGACATTCGCTTAGAAAAACGATTAACTGCAAACAGATGCCCCTCAGCATTGGTTTCCTGTTACTGCCAGACTAGAGAGGCCATGGGACCATATATTCTAGGGAAATAAGACATTCTCTTAGTAAAACGATTAACTGCAAAGAGATGCCCCTCAGCATTGGTTTCCTGTTACTGCCAGACTAGAGAGGCCATTGGACCATATATTCTAGGGAAATAAGACATTCGCTTAGAAAAACGATTAACTGCAAACAGATGCCCCTCAGCATGGGTCTTCCTATTTCTGCCAGACTAGAGAGGCCATGGGACCATATATCTATATTCTAGTCAAGGAATAAGTAATGCCTATGGTAAAGCCTAACTGCAAACAGACATACACCAACATGGGTTTTTCTCTTACTATCAGACTAGAGAAGTTATGGCCACATATATAAATGTCTATCTTTATATATACTAGTATACTCTTGTCAAGGACTAAGAAATATTCGTGCTGTAATTCATACCTTAAAAAAGTGTAAGGGACCATATATTTAACTCTAGTCAAATACTAAGTAATAAGAAATGCTCATGGTGAATGCCTAACTGCAAACACTAAGTAATAAGAAATGCTCATGGTGAATGCCTAACTGCAAACACTTAGTAATAAGAAATGCTCATGGTGAATGCCTAACTGCAAACACTAAGTAATGAGAAATGCTCATGGTGAATGCCTAACTGCAAACACATGCTCATCAGCATGGGTCTTCCTGTTATTGTGTCAGACTAGAGAAGTCTAGGGGACCAAATTTTCAAGTCAAGGAATAAAAACATTCTCTTCGTGAAATGATGAACTGCAAAAAGATTCATCTCCGTATAGGCCTTTCTTTAACTACCAATCTAGAGAAGTCAAAGGGACAATATGTTTATTGTTTAGTAATAAGACATTCTCATGGTGAAATGTTAATTTAAAAAAAAGCCTCTCAGCATGGACCTTAGACTTACCATCAAGACTATAGAAGTCTATGAGACCACATATCTATACTGGAGTCAATGAATTAGAAATCCTCAGATGAAATGCAGCCATTGCTAAGTACAAACAGATGCCTATCAGCATGGGTCTTACATTTTCTGCCCAACTTTAAAAGATCTGGGAGACTAAATATGTAGAAATAGAAACTTCTCAGGGTAAAATGCTTAACTGCAAACAGATGTCTGCTAGTAGGTACCTTACTCTTACTGCTAGACTAGAGAAGTCTAAGGGGCCATATAGGGACCTTATTCTTACTGCTAGACTAGAGAAGTCTAAGGGACCATATAGGGACCTTATTCTTACTGCTAGACTAGAGAAGTCTAAGGGGCCATATAGGGACCTTATTCTTACTGCTAGACTAGAGATGTCTAAGGGGCCATATAGGGACCTTATTCTTACTGCTAGACTAGAGAGGCCATGGGACCATATATTTTAGGGAAATAATACATTCTCTTAGTAAAACTATTAACTGCAAACAGATGCCCCTCAGCATTGGTCTTCCTGCTACTGCTAGACTAGAGAGGCCATGGGACCATATATTCTAGGGAAATAAGACATTCTCTTGGTGGACCGACGAACTGCAAACAGATGCCCCTCAGCATGGGTCTTCCTGTTACTGCCAGACTAGAGAGGCCATGGGACCATATATTCTAGGGAAATAAGACATTCTCTTAGTAAAACGATTAACTGCAAAGATATATATATATTCTAGTCAAGGAATAAGAAATGCCTATGGTTAAGCCTAACTGCAAACAGACATCCACCAACATGGGCCTTTCTCTTACTATCAGACTAGAGAAGTTATGGCCACATATATAAATGTATATCTTTATATATACTAGTATACTCTTGTCAATGACTAAGAAATATTCGTGCTGTAATCCATACCTTAAAAAAGTGTAAGGGACCATATATTTAACTCTAGTCAAATACTAAGTAATAAGAAATGCTCATGGTGAATGCCTAACTGTAAACACTAAGTAATAAGAAATGCTCATGGTGAATGCCTAACTGCAAACACTTAGTAATAAGAAATGCTCATGGTGAATGCCTAACTGCAAACACTTAGTAATAAGAAATGCTCATGGTGAATGCCTAACTGCAAACACTAAGTAATGAGAAATGCTCATGGTGAATGCCTAACTGCAAACACATGCTCATCAGCATGGGTCTTCCTGTTATTGTGTCAGACTAGAGAAGTCTAGGGGACCAAATTTTCAAGTCAAGGAATAAAACATTCTCTTGGTGAAATGATGAACTGCAAAAAGATTCATCTCCGTATAGGCCTTTCTTTAACTACCAATCTAGAGAAGTCAAAGGGACAATATGTTTATTGTTTAGTAATAAGACATTCTCATGGTGAAATGTTAATTTAAAAAAAAAGCCTCTCAGCATGGACCTTAGACTTACCATCAAGACTATAGAAGTCTATGAGACCACATATCTATACTGGAGTCAATGAATTAGAAATCCTCAGATGAAATGCAGCCATTGCTAAGTACAAACAGAAGCCTGTCAGCATGGGTCTTACATTTTCTGCCCAACTTTAAAAGATCTGGGAGACTAAATATGTAGATATAGGAACTTCTCAGGGTTAAATGCTTTTAAACTGCAAACAGATGTCTGCTAGTAGGTACCTTACTCTTACTGCTAGACTAGAGAAGTCTAAGGGGCCATATAGGGACCTTATTCTTACTGCTAGACTAGAGATGTCTAAGGGGCCATATAGGGACCTTATTCTTACTGCTAGACTAGAGAAGTATAAGGGGCCATATAGGGACCTTATTCTTACTGCTAGACTAGAGAAGTCAAAGGGGCCATATAGGGACCTTATTTTTATTGCTAGACTAAAGAAGTCTAAGGGGCCATATAATCTATAATCTAGCCGTAGAATGTAGGAATGTTCAATAAAATATGCAGCCGAGTTCAAGTTTCTTCAAAAGTCTTTTGAATTGTTTTACATTGTCATTTCAGGGTATTTTATAGCGGACTATGCGGTATGGGCTTTGCTCATTGTTGAAGGCCGTACATTGACTTATAGTTGTTAATTTCTGTGTCATCTTGGTCTCTTGTGGAGAGTTGTCTCATTGACAATCATACCACATCTTTTTTTATATTCATTAGTTGTTTGACATTAGTTATTTCTACTGGGAACAAGCTGCTATTATAACCTTCCAACATATGGATTTATATGTACTAACATCTGTTAGTACAACATTTTGAATTTGGTCATAGATCTACATGACCTTGATAGAAGATTCAGTGACCTTCCACAAACCCAAACGTGTCAGTAGTAGACTCCACACTAAATTTGCTGCTAAAATATCAAAGTAAATCTAGTTTATTTTGTGTTTTATTTAAAATGTTTTATCGATTGATTGAATGATTGATTGTTGGTTTCTTAACGTCCAATGGCAAATAGTTCATGCATGTTGAGGGCGATATATGTTATTGAGTTTAAGCTTCATTGTAAGGAGTTACTTTTTTCATGCACCAACTGTTTCGTATATGATATTAGGTTTAAAAGATAAGTTTTTCGATTATTAAATGAATACGCCCCTCTTTTGTATGGTTGTTTTGTTTGTGTGTTTCGATTAAAAAAAACTAGAGGCTCTTAAGAGCCAGTTTCGCTCACCTTGGTCTATGTGCATATTCAACAAAGACACAGATGGATTCATGACAAAATTGTGTTTTGGTGATGGTGATGTGTTTGTAGATCTTACTTAACTGAACATTCTTGCTTCTTACAATTATCTCAATTTATAATGAACTTGGCCCATTAGTAAATGAGGAAAATATTTTGTTAAAATTTACAAAAATTTACAAAATTTACAAAATTATTAAAAATTGACTATAAAGGACAATAACTCCTTAAGGGGTCAACTGACCTTTTTGGTCATGTTGACTTATTTGTGGATCTTACTTTGCTGAACATTATTGCTGTTTACAGTTTATCTCTATCTATAATAATATTCAAGATAATAACTAAAAACAGCAAAATTTCCTTCAAAATTTCCAATTCAGGGGCAGCAACCCAACAAACAGTTGTCGGATTCATCTGAAAATTTCAGGGCAGATAGATCTTGACTTGCAAAACAATTTATCCCCCTGTTTGAATTGCTCTTAATGCTTTGGTTTCAGAGTTATAAGCCAAAATCTACATTTTACCCCTATGTTCTATTCTTAGCCATGGCGGCTATCTTGGTTGGTTGGCTGGGTCACTACACACATTTTTCAAACTAGATACCTCAATGATGATTAAGGCCAAGTATGGTTAAATTTGGAACAGTAGTTTTAGAGAAGATTTTTGTAAAAGCTAACGACGACGGACGACGGACGCAAAGTGATGAGAAAAGCTCACTTGGCCCTTTGGGCCAGGTGAGCTAAAAATGATGTCAATTATACATGTTACGTCTTGCGACGCAATACCGTGCGTAATGTCAAAGCATTTAGCGGAAATCTGACACGAAGTACAAATGTTCATCAGATTAAGATCTATCTGTCCACAAATTTTCAGACAAATCCGACAACCCGTTCTTGGGTTGCTGTCCCTGAATTGGTTATTAGAAGGAAATTTTGCAGTTTTTGGTTATAGATATTATTATAGTATCTGATAATATGTACTAATATCTAATACAAAATGTACTATTAGTTATGTTTTAACCTAATTTTACATGATTTACAAAGCACCAGTAAATTCAGGTGAGCGACATAGGCTCTTGTGAGCCTCTAGTTGTCTATATATAACCTATAATGGTCTATTCTGGTGTGTATATATGTAAATAGTGTATTCCTCTTGTTTCACGTTTGCAATGCGTCTGAATGATCAAATAAAGTTGAAGTTGGAAAACTTGCATGCCTATGATATGCTTTGCTATAAACTTGAGTGTAATTCAAGCGCTCTGAAGTTGGACGGCTCACTAGTAGTTGATCAGTCCCCCCTGTTTCATCTTCATGAACTTTTTACTTTTAAAAGAAATTGTTGACCGTTCATTGACATAGCGTCTATCACGAATGTGTTGGTGTAGTGTGGACTCCAAACTTACATATGTTCAAATATTTGAAGTTGTTTTGATCAAATGTTTATATATTTTAATGAAACTAGTCATCTGAAATAGCAGTATAATCCCAAACTAGGTTAAGATGGCGGGATGGGTTGAATAAAACTGTCCGTGGTATGATTGTGAAAACACCCTATCCTATTGTTGAAGCGTTTCATACTTTCATTTTTTGAACAGCCGTAGATATATAATAATTTGTTTCTTGAAATATGATTCACTATATATAGTGACGATATTTCAACTAAACAGCCGATAAATTTGTTATCTTTTTAAAATTTTAATCTATATCATTTCGTTTAATTTTAGAATCATAAATTCATTCAATTTTTGATAAACAATTTGATGATAAATCCCATAAAAAAAAGATACTCTTTAACAGGTTAATGCCGCGCAAACGTAATATATGCTTCTTGTTCCGGTCTTTTCTGCCGTGGCAGCAGATACAAACAATGGTACCAACACATTTTTATTTTCAAACATCAAAATATGTAAATATCCATAGAAAAGAATTTGTTTTTAAAATATAAAACAACATTATGCATAATGAAAAGAGAATGTAAATAAAAATAAGAGTATAAAAAATCCCACGGTATACTTTTTAATAATAAGTTACAGTTTGCATTTATTTTGTATCAAGTTAAAATGTATTGACCAATAATTATACAAGTTCAATGTTTCTGTGGAAGAATCCCAATTGTACCAAAACTGAGACAAAAACATTGTGAACAGTTGTATCAAGGACGTATATTAGATGTTATATGTTAGTTATACGTCCTTGGTTGCATTAATAAAAAAAATATAAATCTTGCCAGTTTAACCATGTCCAATTTCAACTATCATTGTATAATGATGATTTAAGGCAAATGCCCATTTAACATGCACAAGAATATCATCATGGTTAAATGACATCCCCTGCCGTTAGAAAAGATTAGTACATCACCATGGCACTGTTACGATGTTACATTTATAATGAAAAAAAGTTCTACACATTTTTGCACTTTCCGATGTCGCTTGGGTGTAAAATGGGTAAAATTTTCAACATTTCCTTGATTCCGTCTTCAACACTAATAGTGGAATTATATCCAAGCTTTCGAATTTTTTGGTAAGAAACTTCATAGTCTCTCTTGTCTTTATCCTGGCCGGAATTAGATTCCGTTATGGAACAGCCCTTCACGTGGTCCTGGATGACGCGAGCTACATGGGATTTCGTCATATTCATTTTTTCATCTCCAACATTAAATGCTTGTCCTTTCATTATATCGTAATTCAGACATGCGAATACAAATGCTCTTGCTGCATCGCGCACGTGTAGAAATGTACGACGGAATGACCCTTCGTAAAGGTCAAATTCTTTGAGCGTGAGGGCTTTGTATGTTAAGTCATTGATCAGCAAATCTAACCGTAACCTTGGTGATAATCCGAATACAGTGGCCAATCGAAGACCAATTCCACCAGCTTTGATGACATGCTTTTCTGCATCTGCTTTGCTACTTCCGTACAGTGTTAAAGGACAGATTTCGGTTTCTTCTGTGCAGAGATTATCAACCGCTCCATAACATGACCCTGTACTGGCATATACCATCTTTTGGTCTGGTCGCAAAAGTTCAGCAATGTTTCTAGTACCAACAACATTGGTATCAATCGCACAATCCGGGTCTTTGTCACAAGCAGGATATCCAACAATGGCAGCCAAGTGAATAATTATATCTTTATCGTACATGGCTTCCTCTAATTTCTGTTTGTCACGAATGTCTCCTTTGATGATGTGAAGTTTTGGATTCGGCATAACGTGAAGAAGAGAATTAATTCCCCATAGAAAAATATCATATACTGTAACTTCAAAACCTTCGTCAAGGAGCATAGGTACCATCGTGGATCCAAGGTATCCGGCACCCCCTGTAACCATCACATGTCCTCTCGATACTCCATGGGCGTTACCGTTCATTTGTTGTTCATGGTCCATTTCTCTGCAAAAAAAAAGAAAAATATAAATAAAAAGAGAACTATACATTCTAAAGTATGTCAACTTAGTTTTAATAGTTTCTGTTTAGTTCCTTATCAACTTATCGTAATTCATTTTAAAATTGTCGAATCTCGAGGTGTTAAGGCAATGAATAGGCACTTGTCTTATATATGAAGAAGCCTGCATGTTAATATTGCACTGGCGCGTCTCGGTGATCTCGTGGTAGAGCACTCGCTATTATGGAATAGGCGAGTCCGGACTCGCCTATTCCATAATAGTTATTCTATTCGATAAAACAATGGCAATACAGAGGACATTGTATGGCCTATCGACAAAAGATATGGCTAATGAGTACAAAGAACTAACAGTGGACATCACCATTTCGATACAAATATAATATATGTATATTTCATAACAGAATTGTAAAAAATATAGCATATCATGCCATATATAATATATATACACTACAACAACAAGAAAACGCACCACATCTATTAGTTTCTTTGTAGGATTTTTTTTCTAATGCATTACATTTTTTGACATGATTAAAAATTTGGAAACAAAGTTTTAAACACTAAGTTCTATGTAAAGGATAATTTTCTAAACTTGTTTTTTTTTTATTTAAAAAAAAAACATTTTTTTGTGGTGCGTTATTTGTGTTGTTAAGTATACATCTAGATTATAGTTTTACAATTCAGTGCAATCATTCTACATTAAAAGTTCCGGGTGAGTGCGCTGAGTGGTTTAATATGGATAATCAATACAAAAACATAGCAACCAGTCAAAACAAAAGTCAATACTCAGCTATCATGCTATCATTTTTACGATTCTATTATGAAATATTGAAAAAAAATTCTTATGAAGAATATATTAGTTTTTCTTGTATTGATTTCATCAATTAAAAAGCTATGTATGCATTGTATTTGTAATAAGGTATAGGGTAGATTTAAAAGAGAAACGGCGAAACGTGCATGCAGGGGCGGATACAGCCATTTTTGAAAGAGGATCCCAACCCAGGATAAAAGGGGGTTCCAACTATATGTCCCCATTCAAATGCATTGGTCGTCAAAAAAAAAGTGGGACCTTTGGATCTGCCACTGGCATGTGTGAGCTGCCATAGAGTATATAAGATAGCTTTTTGTTTGGATATAAACTCTTCACTCTCTTATTTTCTCTGTAAATAATTAATTTAATAATGTTTCATCTTGCATTGCCACAAAGTCTTGTGTTTAAAAAAGGCGAGAAAACTGAACCTGGAACCTTCACAGACACCAGTAAATACAATTGGTCACAACGTCCAACTAGCCAATTATCAATGTGGTTATACCCTGACACCACAATTAATTCAAATAGCTTCAAAACTAATACAGTTTCATATTAATCTATAAATGAGGTCGGGCTCAATATAATGGTACTATAAACAACTGCCATACAAGTGGGAGGTTAAGCAAGCTATAAAAAAAACCGTAAGAACCGAACCACGTGTCTAATATGCAATTGCTGCCGTCAATGTAAAAGTGTAATGTTGACTTAAAAAGTGAGTCCATTTTACAGTTAAATACAAAATTTCAAAAAAAAAAAATTGTTATTTAGACTGTTTTTCTCTAAAACCGAAAATTTGGGCAAACTTTTAAAGAACAAGTAAACTCATTCCCGTGCACATAACTTTAAACGAATACGTAAACTGTTATTTCAATGCACACAACTTGCAAAGAACAAGTTAACTATTTATCATGCACACAACTTTAAAAAAAAAAAAAAATTAACTAATTCAATTTCTTATGCACTCAACTTTCTTTCAGAGAACAATATAACTAATTCCCATGCAAACAAGTTTAAAAGAACAAGTAAACTGTATGAAATAAATATATTTCAGTGTTACAGTGTAATTTGAAGTCGTAACAAAAGGTGTTTTTTTTGTGTATCAAATTCTGCTACAAGTCAGGGGCGGATCCACGATTTGGTGTTATGGTAAAATTATTGAAATTTTCTTTATAAGCTGAGGACAACCCATGCTTTGCAAATTTTAAGGGGGAGGGGCGCACGCCACCGCCTGTGCGCCCCGTCCTGATCCGCCCCTGCATGAGCTCACAAAAATATAGAATTCAATCAAAAACAAACGATTTGTAAACTGAACCAGATTTCGCTAGCAACACATTTTGATTTTAGCTTTTTGATATCAAAGGATGACCGTTTAACAAAATCAATTAAAGAATCAATACAAAAAAATATTAAACAAGTGAACTTGGATAGCAAAGTTTTCTCTAACAAGTAAATGTTTGTGACCAGCATTACAGCTGCAGCATTATATTCCTGTTAATTATCTGAAGTTCAAAAGTATTAGAAGCTGCGATTTACATGTTTTGATCGCCATAACATAAATATTTAACAGCACCTGATCTTCTGACATTTATCTATGGTGTTATTTTCGTCCCACACGAATCTACTACATTAGTAATTAACGTGTAACTAAATAATTCAGCTCAAATAATAACAACAAAAACGTACCTTAAAATAGAAACATGTGTTTCCTTAGATCAGGAATATTAACAAACTGCGCATAAAACAACATTGATTAAAACAGATACCTAAACTTTGTTTACTTGTCGATTCGTTTTTTCCAGAGCAATCAAGTGTGACTATATTGTTAGACGGGTGAGTTGATACATGCGTATATTATATGCAACACGCAAACCGGTGTATGAGAAGTGAATATCAATCTGGTTTATATCTACATAGAAAGAGGTGGATTTATAGGGGGAGGCAGGGGAACTGTGTTCCCCTTAATGAGCCACATATGATAAATGCACCATATACCTTTTACAAGGATCTGTTCAAAATGGGTTTACTCACGTTGGCTAACTAGCCCCCCCCCTTTTTTTTTCAAAAATCATAGATCCGCATCTGCTAGAATCTGTGTCCGTGCATTGACTTTATTAATCCACAAAAGGTACATAAATGGGCAAACTAGCGGACTTTTTTTTAAATGTTCAATAAAGGCATTGAATTGCATATGAATAAGGAAAATAAAAATAAGTCAATTTTATACTGGCGGATATAGAGCGATAATATTCTGTAGAAAGAAGCCATGGCAAATTATATTATGTACGTATATGGTGTAAAATATGTCTTTTCTCAATAGCAAGTCTTACGAATGTTCTTTGAAATGTGTATGTTACGTATACTGTCACTAAAATTTCTGTTTTATTAATATGACCAACCTTACAAAATAAAGATGAACACTTGTTTTTATCCTGTTTTTAACCATGTATACCAAATTACCAGTATATTCAGAAAGTTTAACGTAGCAGTATATGGAAGAAGAATATGAAAGTTCGACGGTCACCGAATTCGTCTATGCTGTATAAATCATTCAAGTGTCACCTGTAATATCTAGTCACTGTGTTAGGATTATTCTTTAAAAACTATCATATTTTGAAAGTGGGTTTTGATTTATCTCGTCAATAAACGATTAAAATACCAGAGCTACTATCAAACAAGACTGCATTTAATGTTAAACAAATACAATTTATTTTTACCTTTGTGATATTATAATATTAATTCTACTGTTACTTTTTTTTTATTGAGTCAATAAAAAAAAATATGAATACTTGTGTGTATACTCCTAGCTTGTAACTAATGTAACCTCTCTCGCTTGTTTCGTGCATATTGTAAATATGTATTGTTGTGCTTTTTAACTCTGAACCGATGTAATGCACTGGCTTTATGAGAATAAAGATATATAGTATTGTGCAAGGCCATTTCCATCATCTCAAAACATGAAGATTTTAAAATCAGAATAATTTAAATTAGTATACAGCCGTTTTATTTTTGGAATTGCTATTTTCGCATCAGTTGCACCATCTAAAGTTAAGAATGGAGCTTTTAAATTTTACACTAATGTTTTCAGACAAGAAAAATCAGTTAGCAACTTTCTGATTAAATCGTTTAAATGACAGGGGTTTTCGTCGTTCCTGTATTTTTAAGATTTCTGGGGGAAACTCACTGGCTATAGTCAACAAAACTAAGTTAAGCTTTACGATGGTTTATATAATATTCTATTCTATATAACTTTCTCAATAGTGCTAAACATATACAGTTATAATGGTTCAACGGTAAATATTCCGAAAATATATAATAAAACAAATGGAAATTCCAATTTTAATTTGAAAAACATTTTTCTGTTTTACCTTACAAATTCATTTATACATTATGCAAATATAGATGTGGTAGTCGCCACTTGCCGATTGAGTCTGGAAGGTGGCAGGGTTTACCGAGAGAAGACAGAATCTGCCGTCTCTGTGTCTCAAACGACATTGGTGACGAGTACCATTATTATATTATGAATTGTGGTGCTTTTAAGTTTGAAAGAAAGAATTTTTTACCTACATACTGCTGGTCAAACCCTAATTTCTATAAATTTGACCAACTGTTTAATTCATGTAATATTGTAATATTAGAAAAACTATGTAAATTTATCAAAGTTATAAATGTGAAAGTCAGTCCTCCAAGTTGCATTAATTTCATTGCATTGTTCACACATGCTTGTAATAATTGTACCTTATGGTTACATTTATGTATGTTCTCTATAACTATGTAATTTTAGTTTTATGAGAAATAAAGTATTCGTATTCGTAATAAATGTTCTATATTAAACACAAACCATATCACTGTAAATGCACGGCGTCCGTACAGCTTGACCGCAGTATGGTATCCAACCAATCTAATTAAAAACCGATCTCTCATCGCTCCTGTTTCTGATATGTCGCGTGGGAGATCTAACGAAACCGGCTTTGAGGTCACATGTGAGTGAACTAAAAGTTATGAATTTATAAAGATATGCAAATGATTTGACGACCTATTAATAAACCAATCAAAAAAGTTTATGAATTATTTTGACTGACGATTTCGTCGTAAATAAAATGAGTTACATCCCTTTGCCTTACGTTAAACTTCCAAGATCGTGGAAGACTCAATTTCATTGGTCGAAAAAGACACACCTACGAGGTCACTCACATGTGACCTCAAAGCGGGTTTCGTTAGATCTCCCACGCGACATATCAGAAACAGGAGCGATGAGAGATCGGTTTTTAATTAGATTGGTATCCAACTGACCATTTGCATAGAAACGATATAATATGAATTACGAAATCCTACTTAATCGATCATGTTATAATGAAATTTGTTACATAATACTATAAACAAACAGTACAATTAAAAACATATATATTAATAACAAGAAATGGACAATGCTAGGATTAAAATGAATTAACTTCTTGACATGTAAGCTAACAATTTGGAAAACAATAGTCGCTTGGTTTTAGATAGTTTGAATTTCAATGAAATAAACAAAGGAGGAAAATAGCGCTGTCAGCTTTAATAATCCCTTGGTAGATGTTTTTTAATCTACCAACTTATTCATATTCTAGAAAAGTCGCTAAACAAAATCTATTATACTGATTTTCTTCATCTAATTTTGGGCTAAAATGTCCCAAATGGCTCATCATGACCGATTTGGGCGGTTTTCCCTATTCTGTTTATATCACATCTCCTTATTATTCATGTTATTTACATTTCTTACGCTTCATACCAACAGATTATTCACCTAAAGTGTTTATTTTAATAACCCGTGTTTATAATATCAGGAGAAGTACAATTGTGGTATAGAGCAAAAGTTACCCGTATGAAAACATTATCGCCATTCATATTGCGATGTTATGAATGTTCGTGTCCATGCATTTAACTCCCAGGTGTTTATACAGGTCTAAAACCAATTTAACCTGTCTCTACAAGATTAACGAATATAACACTCAATATTTTAAGTCAAAAAATATAATAATTTCCTCAATTATTTGTATTTTGATGAAAACTCCGATTCTTACCTTTTCAAAGTTATTGTATTAGTCCGTTTCCAACACTAGTCGGGTTAAAAAGAAAGAACGAACGTGTGAATGTCACAGTCGAGTGCTTTCAACAGGGTATTAATTACGGTAACCAAATGAATTAGCCAATCATATCAATATTGCGAAATCTCACTTTACTTAAATATTTAAATGTTTGAAATTACTGAAGTGTGCAAAATTTTATAAATATTTACACCAGGGTGCTTCTCCTAAGCAGGTCAATAATAAGTGAGGCGAGACGATCGTTACATATGTAGTTTTAGCAATTTATATTAAGTAGTTATTGATCTCATTGTCACAGCCTCTTTTCATATCGAATACATGTTAGTGTCAATTATTACTGCCGGGCTCTTGAACGTACATCAATTCTTGAGATAAATCAAGATTTAAGGAAGATAAACTGACATTATTATTACAGCTGATTTTATAGCATAGTTGATAGATTTCGATGAATGGACCGCCGCAGTAGTAGAACGACTTCATTTATTATTAAGAAAGATTATCTTGGAAAAATGACCAAGATTCACTTTGCATTACGGAGTTAGTTTAAAACATATTCATTTTTAGTGAATGGAAAACAAGTTATTGCAACTTATATTAATCCCTTGCCACTTTGCTGGTGCGAGTGCTGCTTTGTAGCGGCATGCAAGACCAGATACGGGCTCTCTCTTAATTTACACGGGTCAGCTATTTATCGTACCCTTCTGACGGACTGTCGTCGTTTCTCAATACCATCGCGTAGTTGATCTTATCTCTAGGATCTTATATACAATGTATGTCTTTTTTTAAGTTACATCTCAATTTTCATACACTCGGAAAAATATTTAGACCATGCCAATTTATATTCCAGGTTCAAGCTAGCTGCCACTACGCTAGCAGCCAGTTTTCAGATATGTTCATCAACTCTATCCGACAGAAATGCGTCAGAACCCAATTATGGCAATACCAAATTACTGTTGAAAACCAAAATCAGTGGAAACACCGCGTAATTTAGCCTTTATGTTCATGTCACAGGGTAATATGGCCACTTGATCTTTGTAAATAGGGCGTTGAATATGTGACGAAATATAATGTTGCAAACCATTTATTTCACACTGAAAATACATAATTATAATAAACATTTATTTCAAATGTTAACATGGTTAAATTGAAGTTTTCTTATAAATTGAACTATAAATTGGATATAAGTACATGCACGATAAGGCCTAAAAGAAAATGTGCTTACCTGAAAATAGGGAAAAGGTCATTTGTCCCTTATGCAGCGTGCGTGCTAAAGTGTGAAACTCGCATTAGTACGAGCTCACCATATATATAGTGCTAGAAAAAAATGGCGGGGTTGCATGCATAATAAATTCGTGCAGAGTAGTATATATATAGAATAGTCTTTTTTCTAACTGTTCGTCAATGAATGAATGAATTAATGAATGAATGTATGAATGAACGTAGTAAATATATAGTACACACAACATATAGTGTAGTACTAGTATATAACTGTACTCTAATAAATAGCTACGGTGACATTCATATTTGTACAACATGTGACCAGTCTATGGAAGAAGCGTATCGATAAAAACTTTTCTTATATCACATAGCGATATTGTCTAATATCAATTGTAAATATGCAGACATTCCATGCGGAAAATGTTGTTTTCGGCAACGAAAAATTAAGAAAATACTAATTTTAAAACTTATTGTTCAAATATAAACAACAATTGAGTCCAAATATACATGCAGAAGTTAGTTAGAAGCTTACGTTTATGTCAGTGTAAAATTTGAAGTGCTGTGTTTTTCTTATATACATAAATAAACAATGCGATACTTTTAAAATATCAATGCGATACTTTTAAAATATCAATGCGATACTTTTAAAATATCATAGCGGTGTTTTTGTTATATCAATATTAGTACCGATTAGTATTAATATTAGACTGTTGTACTCATATTTTGACAATTTTACCTATTATGTCTGTTTTGTTCACGCATCGTTGTAAATATGACAGAATTTGATGAGACTGTCATACACGTGAGAGATGAAGTGCTATAAAACCAGGTTCAATCCACCATTTTCAAAATTTGAAAATGCCAGTACCGAGTCAGAAATATGACAGTTGTTATTCATTTGTTTGGTGTGTTTTATCATTTGATTATACCATTTGATAAGGGACTTTCTGATTTGAATTTTCCTCGGAGTTCAGTATTTTTTTTAAATTTTACTTCTTAGTAGTATTGTATGTAACTAAGCAGTTTTAAGACCATTGCTTAAATTCAAATTGTTTTTGGTAACATCTTACAAATTTCTCTATTGGTTTTGGAAGCAAATCTAATCAAATAATAGTTTAATAAACAATGCCGTAATCAAATAATCAAATAGCTAAGTAGCAAAATGATTGACCTGTACTTTTGAATCTCCTTTTTTTTTTTTTTTTTTTTAAATTAGACCGTTGGTTTTCCTGTTTGAATGGTTTAACACTAGTAATTTTTTGGTTCTTGTATAGCGTGGTGTTCGCTGTGAGCCAAGGCTCCGTGTAATTAAAGGACTTACTTTGATCTATAATGGTTTACTTTAAACAAATTATTACTTAGATGGAAAGTTGTCTCATTCGAACTCATGCACCTTCTTTTTATATCAATAAATCTTTAAAATTTCCCCTTATAAATAACTGCATTCCAGTCCTCCAACTGAACAATCTAAATTTATGAATATAGAAAAGATATATATATATAGGAAGATGTGGTGTGAGTGCCAATGAGACAACTCTCCATCCAAATAACAATTTAAAAAAAAAGTAAACAATGATTATAGGTCAATGTACGGCCTTCAACACGGAGCCTTGGCTCACACCGAACAACAAGCTATAAAGGGCCCAAAAATTACTAGTGTAAAACCATTCAAACGGGAAAACCAACGGTCTAATTTATATAAAAAAACGAGAAACGAGAAACACGTATATATTACATAAACAAACGACAACTACTGTACATCAAATTCCTGACTTTGGACAGGTGCAAACATTTGCAGCGGGATTAAACGTTTTAATGGATCCAAACCTTCTCCCTTTTTCTGAAACAATAGCATAACATCACTACATAGAAAAACACGCGATAAAATATCAATTGGCAGACTTAACTTCATCAAAAAACGTAAATTAATACACAATGAACGAATGAATGAATATACACATTTCTAACGTCAAAAGACATTTACATCTTGTTTATTTGTGTTCTAAACATTTTTTTAGTACTCATTGAAGAAATGAATTTATAACAAGCGATACGGATTGTTATTTTGCGCTAAGAAAAGTTCGCGTATTTATACGATCGGTTACTAGCCAAAAACGAAAGCCAAATCTCTGTGGCAACAATACATCGGAATACCCTCACGGTCATCGATGTAAAAGAGCGTCCAGGCGGCGAGCTGATTATGTTCATAGAGATATCGATTTACCAACGGAGAAAAGTCTTTGATATCCAAAAAGAACTGTCTTCCTTCTCAACATCTTTTGCTATGTTAATAATAAATTTATTTTCTGTTTGAAAAGATTTTTGAATTTCGTTGTATCTGAAGTTGTCCAATTTTTATAGTCTGAGGCTACTCAATTGATATCTTCAAAGAGCAGGACATCAGCATTTGTACATTTTAATTTGTTTGGATTATTCATTTTACCATTTGAATATTCATTGTAATTTGGAGCTGTATTGGATTGGATTGTTTGAATGAATGTTTCTTTTAAGTAATGATATTTTTTGTCTATTTCGATATTACCAAGGTGGGTAGACTATAGCAGTGTGACCAGTAAATTAGAATCTAATAGGTCGGTAGACATATTTGCAACCGCTTTTAAATTCCGCCATTGCATCATCACTTCAAATAGAATTATAAAAAAGAAGATGTGGTAAGATTGCCAATGAGACAACTGTCCACAAGAGACCAAAATAACGCAGACATTAACAATTATAGGTCGCCGTACGGCCTTCAACAATGAGCAAAGCCCATACCGCATAGTCAGCTATAAAAGGCCCCGATAAGACAATGTAAAACAATTCAAACGAGAAAATAACGGCCTTATTATATAAAAGAAAAATGAACGAAAAACAAATATGTAACACATAACCAAACGACAACCACTGAATTACAGACTCCTGACTTGGGAAAGGCACATACATAAATAATGTTGCTGGGTTTAATATGTTAGTTAGTTGGTTAAACCATGTGATTAAAAACAATAGACTGAACAGGTTGTTAACACTTTCAACTATCAATAGGGTCAAGCAACATTTTCGATATGATAAGTTCATGTAAACGTTAAGTGTGTTGCAGTTACGAAATTTTAGTGATGTTGATCCTAAAACATTGAACTGGTCATGATGTAAGTTTGTGAATTATGTTTGCAGTTTTCTTGACATGCATTGTGACGTGTCATCGTATTAATTCTATATTAGAAAACTATAGCAGTTATATTAGAAAAGTATCGCATTCATACATTTTTGATATGAAAAAATCATCGCTATGATATAAGACAAATATCGCATTGATATTTTAAAATATAGCAGTATCGTTGACTTATAGGTGATTTTGGCGTAGCAAACAATTGAATTCATCTCAATTGCATTCCACTGAATTTGCTACATGATATTTATAGAATGTGTACATCTACAAATGATAAATCGTGCATTTATGTTCAAGTTCATTTATTCAATAATTCAATTTTCTCGTTTAAATACACCTTGCTTGTTATTACATAAAATAACTCATGAAAATTATACACCAGACGTATGTCATGTTAAATGTCACCCTATTTTATGAAAAGAGTCATTACTTTATACCGAGAAATCTGCCTTTCTTCGTACAAATGCTAACATTCGTCTGAAATTTCCCACAATGCAACTCGTTGATATAAGACAATATCGCTCGTTGATATAAGAAATTTTTTTATCAAATCGCTTCTTCAATAGACTGGTGATGTCATGGTCATTACACGGCACGTTTTTTGTGCCAAATAATTTTGTTGTAAAACTTCACGGAAGGATCGGTATAGAGTACTTGTGAAAAACAAGCGTGACTGAAGCAACTAAAGAGACGACACGCTTAATCTGAATAGCTCTGAAATACGTACCACTTCCGTGTCCAAACTTCACATTAATTATGGTGGTATAGTCGAAGCGTGAACCAATGATTTGCCATATTACTGAATCAGATTGCGACACACAATTCGGTCTAAATTTTTGCGGCCAAATAAAAAAGTTAATTTAAATCTTTTGCTGGAACCTTTAAATACATTTGTTTTTAATCAAGAGCATGCATAACCCGAATAGTTATTAAAGGCGCTACTCAATGTTCGATCGCACCCGCTCGCACATTCACTAATAAATTTGTCTTAAATCTATTCGATATCGATAAAAAGGGACACAGCAACAGCTATTATAAGTCGCGCGAGGTTAATGTAGCCATCGTATTTGGCAGTGAAATATAACAATTCGGGTTTGAGCATGAACAGCTTAAGTCATAAACTCGGCTTCTTACAATTTAATTCAATTCAATTCAAAGCTTTATTTATAGTCGGCATGTTACATAACAAATAAACATAAGCTCTCTGAGCTTTTATAAACCGACACATACATAATAATCATACACAATACTAATATTAAATCATAAAAGACATAGAGCACATTTAGGCTGAACTAATTTAAATACTATATATTATATACATGCATGAACACTATATATATTATAAGCTAAAATCAACATAAAAACTAAAGCACAGAAATCAAAAATTATAATAAAAGCTAAGTAAACAAACGAAGTGCTCTTTCTTGTATTTTTTCAATTTTTGTAGTGTTTGCCTTGCTGCAGAAATGCAGAAATTAAAGTTTGACATAATGAAGGAGTGATATATTGTTAGTTTTCCAAGTTTCTTCAAGTATTTGCCAAGTCATTTAGTTGTCTAGATGCTTTTTTTGCAGATGTTTGATATATGTATGTTAAAATTTAGTCCAAAGTCATTGGTGATGCCTAATAGTTTTATCTCTTATTCACATTTTATTTTGTTACCTGCCAGATCAAATGTTATGTTTTTGTCCATTGTTTTTTTGCCAATTGCCAAAGCTTGAAATTTTTCAGGGTTTGCCTTCATTTGATTGGAATAAAGCCTGTCTATCAGAGCCAAACTGTCTTTTCAAGTGCGGAAATAACTGAGTTTATATCTCTATTTGCATAAGATAACTGTGTTGTCGTTAGCGTAATTGTAATGTGAACTGTGTGAGGTGAAGTAAAAGATATCATATAATAAGAAGATTAAAACTTTATAGGACCAAGAATAGAACCTTGTGGTACTCCTTTGTATATGTTTTGCCAATTGCTTAGACTGTCTAGAGCCAACTCGAACACATTGTTTCCTTTTAGATAAGTAATTTTTTATTAGTTTTAACGAGGAAGTTGAAAGACCATAAGCTTCAAGCTTAAGCAGCAGAAGAAGAATACAGTTGAACGCCTTAGATAGATCAATTAGTATTGAGCCAGTAAATTTATTTTGATCAAGTTCCATTTTACAGTCCTCGATGATCCGGAGTAGAGTAGTTTGACATCCGTATTTTGGTCGAAAAGCAGATAAGTATGGATAAAAGAGATGATTTTTCATTTCCTATCGTTAAGGTGGTATGGGAGTCTAAAATAAAAATGATAGAATTTGTTCATACTTTGCCAAAATATAGTATCTATTGATATATGTTGAAAAATGTTATAAAAATGATAGGTCACCGCGCATTTTCTCAAGCTACAGGGTGTGACAAAATGACAAATTTTGTATGGATTATACAGGAAAAAACACAATTTTGTGATTAGAAACTAAACAAAATGATAGAATTGTTAAATACTTAAGGAAAAGATAGCTTTCAGACAAAGCTTTGAGAATATCAAAAGAAAAGATAGGGTCACCGTACGTTTTTTCCGGCTAAAATACAAAATAGGAAAATTCTATGTAGAATCCTTCAGAAAATGCACTGTTTTAGAGTTACCCCCCCCCTTAAAATGCCAATTTAATTTATTTTTAAAAACAACCAAAAATAATCATCATTTGCAAAAATATCAATATTTATAATAAATAACTTTTAAATAAAAATTCACATTAAATATCTGCATTCCTGCATCAAATTTTGCTAACTTGATAAAAAATCTGGACCTTTGGTTCTCTGTTTTTTACAATTCAAGATGGAGGAAGACACCCATACCACCTTAATTATCCTTTTTTAGATGGTGACGTTCTCTTGTCACCATCTTATGGTGTTTATATATCTCAACTTGTACGATTCGCTCTTGTATGTAACAACGTATTAAATTTTAGCGAGATAAATTTATGTATTACTGAAAAATTATTACACCAGGGTTTTCAATATCACAAACTAGTCAAAACATTTACTAAATTTTATCATCGGTATAAGGAAATAATTCGTAAATATAACTCAACATGCAGACATCTTATACGTGCAGGTATTTCACATCCAATCGTTTATGGTAATATTCTTTACAAAGCACAACAAGGTCAGTATTTACCTCAAAAGCTTACAAAACCTTTAAATAGACTTATTAAGAAGGATATAGTTACGATACTGTTGTCAGGTCATTAAATATTGCATATTTTGGCTTTACAGCGGATACCACTGAGTGTGTAGGGAAAGGTAATATCTCTGGTTAGCTGTCTTGTTAGCTGAACCGTGAAGTCAATGTTAGGTTAGGTAAACTACCCTACTTTAAGAATAGACTAGTCCGACAGAAAACCAATCTATCCGTCTGTTGGACTATGCTACTTCGAAAAGAGGGTAGTATACCTGACCTAATAATGACTTCACGGTTCACCTAACAAGCAAGCTAACCAAAGATATTACCTTTGGTTTCACACTCAATGGAATCCGCTGTAATATTGATTCACTTAAAGGGTCTTTGCATCGGAACTACACATTTATTTGAAAAACAGTTGTTGGCATGACACGGGTTATGTTCTTCTCATATATTTTATGATAGTATGATACTAAACCCCTAACGGGAGGGATTGTGTCTGATATTCATATGATGAAGACATAATCTTTCAATCAGTTTAATTGAGGTCTGGAGCTGGCATGTCAGTTGTCTGTTGTTATTTATGTATTATTGTCATTTTATTTATTTTCTTTTGTTACATCTTCTGACATCGGACTTCTCTTAAACTGAATTTTAATGTGCGTATTGTTATGCGTTTACTTTTCTATATTGGCTAGAGGTATAGGGGGAGGGTTGAGATCTCGTAAACATGTTTAACCCCGCCGCAATTTTGCGCCTGTCCCAAGTCAGAAGCCTCTTGCCTTTGTTAGTCTTGTATGATTTTTAATTTTAGTTTCTTGTGTATTGTGTATAATTCGGAGTTTAGTATGACGTCCATTATCACTGTACTAGTAAACGTATTTTTTAAGGGGCCAGCTGAAGGACGCTTACGGGTGCGGGAGTTTCTCGTTACATTGAGGACCCATTGGTGGCCTTCGGCTGTTGTCTGCTCTATGGTCGGGTTGTTGTCGCCTTGACACATTCCCCATTTCCTTTCTCAATTTTATGAAAGTGTGTGTTTAAGTATTCGACTAGCTGGTTGTAAATTTCTCGTTCGAAAAATTTTGAAATGGCTGGAAGTATACTTACTGGTCTATTGTTGCCCACATCAAGTACATTGTTCTTTTTGATACCAAATATGGTTGACATATTGTCAATGGGTTTCCTTCATCTGACCTAATAAAAAACGAATGGAAAAATAAAAGCTCAAACACAACAAATGAATAGAAAATCGCTACCATATTCCTGACTTAGTTAGCCTTTCACCATAAAAATATGCCAATGAATGTTAATACAAATGCATGCCAAATATAAACCATTGGCTTATCGTTAATGGTCCCCTTTAAATAAAAACCTTACCTTTTAT
Organism: Mytilus edulis; assembly: GCA_019925275.1. Taxonomy (NCBI): domain Eukaryota; kingdom Metazoa; phylum Mollusca; class Bivalvia; order Mytilida; family Mytilidae; genus Mytilus; species Mytilus edulis. The sequence continues at coordinate 113,317,361 of CM034352.1, read as the reverse complement.
CACAAATTATAACCAAATTGTCTCAGGAAAGAGCACGCCTGCATTACTTTGTAGAGGCGAGACAGTAATATCTACACAAACATTTTTCGACCTCTTATATCTGGCAAATATATATGTGATGTAACATTATTGCAATTTTATCGAATTA
>CM034352.1:113297566-113317113 GCA_019925275.1 Mytilus edulis | reverse complement strand
AGGACCAAGAATAGAACCTTGTGGTACTCCTTTGTATATGTTTTGCCAATTGCTTAGACTAGAGCCAACTCGAACACGTTGTTTCCTATTAGATAAGTACTTTTTTATCAGTTTTAACGAGCTTAAACAGCAGAAGATCGTGAGGAATACAATTGAACGCCTTAGATAGATCATTAGTATTGAGCCAGTAAATTTATTTTGATCAAGTTCCATTTTACCGTCCTCGATGATTCGGAGTAGAGTAGTTTGACATCCGTATTTTGGTCGAAAAGCAGATAAGTATGGATAAAAGAGATGATTTTTCATTTCCTATCGTTAATTATCCTTTTTTAGATGGTGACGTTCCCTTGTCACCATCTTAAGGTGTTTATATATCTCAACTTGTACGATTCGCTCTTGTATGTAACAACGTATTAGATTTTAGCGAGAAAAATTTATGTATTACTGAAAAATTATTACACCAGGGTTTTCAATATCACAAACTAGTCAAAACATTTACTAAATTTTATCATCGGTATAAGGAAATAATTCGTAAATATAACTCAACATGCAGACATCTTATACGTTCAGGTATTTCACATCCAATCTTTTATTGTAATATTCTTTACAAAGCACAACAATGTCAGTATTCACCTCAAAAGCTTACAAAACCTTTAAACAGACTTATTTAGAAGGGATATAGTTACGATACTGTTGTCAGGTCATTAAAAGATTGCATATTTTGGTTTTAATATTGATTCACTTATAGGGTCTTTGCATTGGAACTAAACACATTTATTTAAAAAAAACAGTTGTTGGCATGACACGGGTTATGTTCTTCTCATATATTTTATGATAGTATGATGCTAAACCCCTAACGGGAGGGATTGTGTCTGATATTCATATGATGAAGACATAATCTTTCAATCAGTTTAATTGAGGTCTGGAGCTGGCATGTCAGTTAACTGCTAGTAGTCTGTTGTTATTTATGTATTATTGTCATTTTATTTATTTTCTTTTGTTACATCTTCCGACTTCGGACTCGGACTTCTCTTGAACTGAATTTTAATGTGCGTATTGTTATGCGTTTACTTTTCTATATTGGCTAGAGGTTTAGGGGGAGGGTTGAGATCTCATAAACATGTTTAACCCCGCCGCAATTTTTCGCCTTTGTTAGTCTTGTATGATTTTTAATTTTAGTTTCTTGTGTATAATTCGGAGTTTAGAATGACGTCCATTTTCACTGTATTAGTATACACATTTTTTAAGGGGCCAGCTGAAGGACGCTTACGGATGCGGGAGTTTCTCGCTACATTGAAGACCCATTGATGGCCTTCGGCTGTTGTCTGCTCTATGGTCGGGTTGTTGTCGCCTTGACACATTCCCCATTTCCTTTCTCAATTTTATGAAAGTGTGTGTTGAAGTATTCGACTAGCTGGTTGTAAATATCTCGTTCGAAAAATTTTGAAATGGCTGGAAGTATACTTACTGGTCTCATAGTTGCCCACATCAAGTACATTGTTCTTTTTGATACCAAATATGGTTGAAAAATTGTCAATGGGTTTCCTTCATCTGACCTAATCAAAAACTCTTAAACAGTAAACTGAAGTAACAAAAATACCGAACTCAAAGGAAAAACCAAAACGGAAAGTCTGTTATCAAATGGAAAAATAAAAGCTCAAACACAACAAACGAATAGAAAACCGCTACCATATTCCTGACTAAGTTAGCCTTTCACCATAAAAATATGCCAATGAATGTTAATACAAATGCATGCCAAATATAAACCATTGGCATATCGTTAATGGTCCCCTTTAAATAAAAACCTTACCTTTTATCACAAATTATAACCAAATTATCTCTGGAATTTGAAAGAGCACGCCTGTATTACTTTGTAGAGCAAGACAGCAATATCTACACAAACATTTTTCGACCTCTTATATCTGGAAAATATATATGTGATGTAACATTTTTGCAATTTTATCAAATTATGCATGAAAATAAAAAAAAAAAAGCCAAACAATGCATTCAAAAGGTTAAAATGTGGAAAGTAACAACATGATTTTGTAGTTAACTGTTAAATAAGAATCGTTTTTTCTTTCCAATACTTAAAGTAAGTTTTATTTTTCTGCGATCATCTATGTAACATGCATGAAAACTCGTGTTTAGAAATATATTAACTAAACACATTAAATGTACGCATGTCTTGAATATAAACGTTTAATATGTGTTTTAGAATTAAAAAAAAATAATTTCAAAGCTAAACATGACCCTATAGTGAAAGTTGAAACACAGCTTCCTAAACACTTTCTTCAATCTAAACATGTTACGAAATTAAAACTAAAGGCCCTCAAAAGCCTGTGTCGCTCACCTTGGTATATGGGCATATCAAACAACAAAGAACACCCTCCAACACTCTTGACCTGATAGACATATTCATATCTTGTCAGATTTGCTTGAAATACTTTAGTTTCAGAGATATAAGCCAAAACAGCATTTACCCCTATGTTCTATTTTTAGCCATGGCAGACATATTGGTTGATGGGCGGGGTCACCGGATACATTTTTTTCAACTAGATACCCTGAGAATGATTAAGGCCAAGTTTTTATGAGAACTTACAAAAATTAAAAGGTGTGAAAAGTTTAAAGGGCAATGATTCTTTAAGGGTCAATTGACCATTTTGGTCATGTTTGACTTATTTGTAGATCTTACTTTGCTGAACAATTGTTCTGTTTAAAGTTTATCTCTATCTATTAAAATATGGCAAAATAATAACCAAAAACTGCAAAATTTCCTTGAAATTACCAATTTAGGAGCAGCAATCCTACAACGGGTTGTCTGATGCGTCAGAGCCGATAGATCTTGTTCTGATGAACATGTTTACCCCGTCAGATTTGCTCTTAATGCTTTAGTTTCAGAGCTTTAAGCCAAAAACTGCATTTTACCCCTATGTTCTATTTTTAGCCATGGCGGCCATCTTGATTGATGGGCGGGGTCATCGGATACATATTTTAAACTAGAAACCTTAAGGATGATTTAGGCTAAGTTTGGTTTCATTTTGGCTCAGTAGTTGCAGAGGAGAAGATTTTTCTAAAAGTTAACGGACGACGACGACGACGGACGACGGACGCCAAGTGATGAGAAAAGCTCACTTGGCCCTACGGGCCAGGCGAGCTAAAAAATAAAAAAATGTGAAACAAGTGTTCACACAATATCAATGTATTTAAAATTGTGTTTAGGGTTTAAACACCATTTATACAGTTTTCATGTAGTAAGGATATCAAAATGCACTTTTGGGCGTGTTTATATGAAATTAAATAGATATTATGTCGAAGCCATCATTTGGAAGGAAAATTCGGGTCTGCCTATAAATAATGACTGATAATGATGATAAATTTTGATATTTGTATAAAACTTAGTAACCCCCCATGCAATTATAGAAAACCCTTCCAATTAATCGGTTTTCTACGGAGCCCTGTTGGTCTCGCACAGATTATAAAGTGCATTTTAAAGTCCTGCGCTGAAGATGTGTGAAGTCTAGCGCTGGAGATGTAAAGTCTAGCGCTAGAGATGTAAAGTCTAGCGCTGGAGATGTAAAGTCCAGCGCTGAGGATGTAAAGTCTAGCGCTGGAGATGTAAAGTCCAGCGCTGGAGATCCAAAATCTAGCGCTGGAGATTGTTACGGCCAGAAATCGCCTTTAAATTGTAGCCAACAAAAGACACAAATCAATAATAAAATTTAACAATATTTATTATACAAAAGTTTACAAGAAGTATTACACAAATATTACTGTCAACTTAACTGTCAAAATATGAGTCCAATCTTTTATCTTTATCTGTATCCGGTTATCTTTCGGAATCCAATCTGAATATTACGGTCACAATCCAGTATGATGTTGTTTGTAGAATAAAAGTGTCAATCCAAATGCTATGAATATAAATGTCTATCGATGTCCAAGTCCAAGAGTGATCGTTTAACTTTAGTGTCTGTATATATATAGTTGTCATGGAAGATTCTAAAACAGTCTATAATGGAACATCCTAGAAAGTTACAACAGAAGTTTCTAGTAAAATGTAGAAGTTTATATAACCCATCTTTTATTAGGATCATTCTGGAAAGTTCCAATCATTCTGTAATTGTTCCAGAGATTTCTAAACTGCACAGTTCTAAGATTATTCTGTAAATAACTATCAGGCCACACAACACAAATCAGGCCAACATAAATAAATACAATAATGACAATATCATAACAAGATGTAAAGTCAAGCGCTGAAGATGTAAAGTCTAGCGCTGGGGATGTAAAGTCTAGCGCTGGAGGTGTGTAAAATATAGCGCTGGAGATATGCAAAGTCTAGCGCTGGAGATGTAAAGTCAAGCGCTTGAGATGTAAAATCAAGCGCTGGAGATGTAAAGTCTAGCGCTGAAGATGTAAAATCAAGCGCTGGTAAATGGATTTCTTGAGCACATGCATAACTTTAAAACTCGAGCGCATAACTGGACATCTATGGCGCTTGACATTAATTCTCCAGCACAAGACTTTGCACATCTCCCGCGCTAGATTTTACATCTCCAGAGCTTGATTTTACATCTCCAGCGCTGGACTTCACATTTCCAGCGCTTGACTTTACATCTCCAGCGCTAGACTTTATATCTCTAGCGCTTGACTTTACATCTTCAGCGCTGTACTTTACATCTCCAGCGTTTGATTTTACATCTCCAGCGCTTGACTTTACATCTCCAGCGCTTGACTTTACATCTCCAGCGCTTGACTTTACATCTTCAGCGGTAGACTTTACATCTCCAGCACTTGACTTTACATCTCCAGCGCTTGACTTTACATCTCCAGCGCTTGACTTTACATATCTAGCGCCAGACTTTACATCTCCAGCGTTTGATTTTACATCTTCAGCGCTAGACTTTACATCTCCAGCGCTTGATTTTACATCTCCAGCGGTTGACTTTACATTTCCATCGCTAGACTTTGCATATCTCCAGCGCTTGACTTTACATCTTCAGCGGTAGACTTTACATCTCCAGTGCTTGACTTTACATCTCCAGCGCTTGACTTCACATCTCCAGCGCTTGACTTTACATATCCAGCGCCAGACTTTACATCTTCAGCGCTTGACTTTACATCTCCAGCGCTAGACTTTAGATCTCCAGCGCTGGACTTTACATTTCCAGCGCTAGACTTTACATCTTTAGCGCTGGACTTTACATCTACAGCGCTAGACTTTACATCTCCAGCGCTAGACTTTACACATCTTCAGCGCAGGACGTTAAAAGACACTTTATAATCTGTGTGAGACCAACAGGGCTCCGTAGATTTCCTCTAATGTTTATCAGTATATACACACACACAAAAATAGGTCTTGGCAGAGCAGTGTTCATTAGACACTTTATATACACTGTCAGGAAGCTATTAAACCAAGAGTTCCAAATGGTGAAGTTGAAATCATCCCTTCGTAAATTTTACGGACGCCATCACGAGTTGGTTGACCGTTATGGAATAACCGTTTCACAAATGATATCGGATATGTTCCTTACGTCGTAACTACAATCCCCTTCCCTTTCATGAATGTGACCTACCGAATTAGACTATTTACCGGATTTGTACTCACATAAGCAACACGACGGGTGCCACATGTGGAGCAGGATCTGCTTACCCTTCCGGAGCACCTGAGTTCACCCCTAGTTTTTGGTGGGGTTCGTGTTGTTTACTCTTTAGTTTTCTATGTTGTGTCATGTGTACAATTGTTTTTCTGTTTGTCTTTTTCATTTTTAGCCATGGCGTTGTCAGTTTGTTTTAGATTTATGAGTTTGATTGTCCCTTTGGTATCTTTCGTCCCTCTTTCCCTTCCAATCGTCTCCTTTAATGCTATATACCCGAGCTAAAGCTTTAATAGTCTGATTCTATGTGTGTGAAGTTCATAACATAGTCTGGCCGATAGATTATGCATATTGATAAATGTCTCCCTTCTTGAACAATGGCTATATATAGAAGTAGCTACAGTCGGTCACAAGCTGTACAATATCATGTTTAGTTAGGGAAGTATTTTTCCAAGTTTTGGTCCAATTATGTTTATTGCATACCTCTTCAGATCTTGAAAGGCACTCTTTTCTTTGTTGAAATAGAGCTGGACAATCTAGCAAGAAATGAATCTCACCCTCATCAGTCAAACCAGAACTTTTACAAGTTGGTGCTTCTTTTCCTCCAGAATATTTATACTTTAGACTTTGTAGGAAAAATGTTCCAGTAATAAGGCGTACTTTTACAGATCCTTTCCTTATATCTGAGTTAGTTGAATTTAGACAGCTCCAAGATGGTAGAGTGGATCCAAAAGTTAGGCAGTTTTGACTTACGTACGTGTTTCAAAGAAGAATTTTTGCGATACATCGGATTTTAATTTTTGAGCCCAGAACTCTCGAATAGATGTTTTGACTGTGGTTTTCCATGAAAGCTTGGTTGGCAAGCATTGTTGGAGAACAGTAATCTCAGGCAGTTGATATGATGACAGAAATGATTTGATCTTGTTAAAAAAGCTGGTTGGATTTGGCATATTCATGAGGATTTGACGCTCAGAGATATCCCTAATATTAATGTTTTCGCATAAAAGAATATTATGGAGAAATGTTATAATTAGTTGCCTTTAGTGAATTTCTGCCTCAAGAGGCAATTCCCCAATAAGAAGTAATACAACACAGCTCGCTGTTCTGATAGGTAGGGGTTGGAAGCTCTTCAAGTTTTTTAAATTTAGATGAAGTTTATTTAATTTATCTATCTGTGAATTGTTCAGTGGCAATATTTCCAAACCATATACATGTATTATAGTCTTGGGAGTACGTAGCACTGATAAATTTTAAAGGAGGCTACCGGGTTTTAATCCGTTCGATCCATGCACTCCAGTTTTTTAAGAGTATATAGTGTTCTCCTTGCTATGGCGATAATGCTCAATCTAACATCAATGAGGTTGTTTTCTCTTATTTCTGATCTTACTATTCCCAGATGAGTTGTTTCTTTGGAAGGGTATATGATGGTATTGTCCAGTGTCCAGCTAAGATTTAAACGGTCAAGTTTTGCTGCTTTATTAACGATAACAGCTTTAGTTTTTTCAGGGTGCAGAGATACCCTGTCCTGTTTAGAATGCCAGATGGCTGTAGATACATGTACCATTGTTTGAAGTTTTGTCGGGGTGCTACTTAAGGAGGCAATATCATCTGCGCATGCTGGGCATCCTACGTAGGTTGTTCCTATTTTTAGGCCGATTTTGTGAGATTTTAGGTCCTCAAGAAGGTCGTTAACATACATTTTATATAAGAAGTACTCCTCTTTGTCTGACTTCTTGTTTGATGCTGAAAGAGTGGCTGAAGATACCTTTCCATTCAACTGTTGATGTTAAACCAGAATAGAAATCCTTAATTCCTGTCCACAATGTACTATTTGGAATATTTTAATATATTTGTCTATCATTATGAGTGTGGTCCATTACATCAAACGTTTTTTTACTATCTACTGTCATGAGAAATAATGAATCAAATGTTGTTTGCTTCGTTTCAGCTCGTGCTTCGTTGATGATAAAAGCAGCCATTAGCATGCATAGTCCTTCTGTAAAGCCAAATTGGAGGATAGAGAGCAGAAAGATATCGGAGAGACCTGGAAGAATGGAACTTTAAAAGAGCTTGGAGATGATAGACGTCACTGAAATGCCTCTATAATTGTCAATAATAGATGTATCTTTTCCCGTATTCAACATTGATGTGAGAATTCCAGATTTGAGATTGCCAGGGACTTTCTGATCATTCAGAAATTTTCCAAATAAGTTTGTTAAAAATGTTGTGACAGAGTGCAGAGAATTTTTAAGATGTTCGGATGAGATTCCAAATTCATCAGCAGCTTTTCTACTATTGAGTTTCTTTATCGCTGAGGCTACAACGTCTGACGTGATATCTAAGGGTTCAGAGCAGGATTGTTCCTCATATTGCTGTATGCGTGAGTTACGGGGCGCCGAATGGGACTCTTGTGATTTTGTACTCGAAATTCAATTTTGTACGGACAAAAATGAGTTCAGTTTAACAAAATGTGTAGCATACTACAAATTTAAAATTTTGTCATACAAAATTATCTGACAAAAGTTACTTTTGTCATGACAAAATTCATTTTTGTAACACAGACTTTTGCTTTTGTTACCTAATTTGAAAATTGGGCGACAAAAGTCAATTTTGTATGCAAATTTGTTTAGTTTGGATTCTGTGAACTAATTTGCATACACAATCGACTTTTGTGAGACAAAATTGAGTTTTGTGAGACAAAATTGAGTTTTGTGAGACAAAATTGACATTTGTGAGACAAAATTGACTTTTGTGAGACAAAACTCGAATTTTGTCTCCCAAAAGTCAATTTTGTCTCACAATTGTCAATTTTGTCTCACAAAAGTCAATTTTGTCTCACAAAAGTCAATTTTGTCTCACAATTGTCAATTTTGTCTCACAAAAGTCAATTTTGTCTCACAAAAGTCAATTTTGTCTCACAAAAGTCAATTTTGTCTCACAAAAGTCGATTTTGTCTCACAAAAGTCAATTTTGTCTCACAAAAGTCGATTTTGTATGCAAATTAGTTCACAGAATCCAAACTAAACAAATTTGCATACAAATTGAATTTTGTCTCACAAAAGTGAATTTTGTCTCACAAAATTGAATTTTGTCTAACACAATTGACTTTTGTGTTTTAATTTCCATGTTAGATAACAAAAGTCAATTTTGTATGCAAATAAGTTTATATTTGCATACCTTTTTGACAAAATTGACTTTTGTCATGACAAAACTGAATTTTGTCTCACAAAAGTCAATTTTGTCTCACAAATGTCAATTTTGTCGTCACAAAATCGACTTTTGTGAGACAAAATTGACTTTTGTGAGACAAAACTCGAATTTTGTCTCACAAAAGTCAATTTTGTCTCACAATTGCCAATTTTGTCTCACAAAAGTCAATTTTGTATGCAAATTAGTTCACAGAATCCAAACTAAACAAATTTGCATACAAAATTGACTTTTGTCTCACACAATTGACTTTTGTGTTTTAATTTCCATATTAGATAACAAAAGTCAATTTTGTATGCAAATAAGTTTATATTTGCATACCTTTTTGACAAAATTGAATTTTGTCATGACAAAACTGAATTTAAGTTCTCATAAAACAAGTCTGTATCACATAGTTTTGTAAGACAAAAATGATTTTGTTATGACAGAATTGAATTTTGTACAAAACCACAAGAGTCGCATTCGGCTCCCCGTATGAGTGGCGTATATTACATGAGTTCATGAAAATCATTATCATAATTGTTGTCTTTCGGGATGGCCAAGTCTTCAAAGTACTATGCAAAGCATTTGGTTTGCTCATTTGTATTGTATAAATTCTGATTGTTGGAAAAGATATAAGAAGCTTTGGTATTGCGGTTTGCCCTACTCATTCTGATTAATCTATGGATTTTTTTTCTGAGTCTGGATTATCCATCATTTTTTTAAAGAAGTTTTCTTTTTCTGTATATTGCTCCGTGCGCATTTGGCGTCGTAAGTTTCTTTGGGCAACGATTTTATCTGATTTTAGAGTCATCTTTATTTCCATTTTTTTAACATATCCAATGTTTCTCTTTTGCTCTTTGGAACCTTTCCTATTTGGTCCAGATAATTTCAGTTTTTTTTATGGTACAGCTGTTGTTGCAGCTTGTGTTTCACAAAGAAAGACTACATCATTTTTCATGGATTTTGAAATTGCGTAGTGATATTTTAGAGGAGTTGTCAAGAATGTAGTCAATTTGAGATGTGGCGTCCAAATCGTGGTGAAAAAAGGTTTGCTTGTCTGATGGATATACGTTGAGCTTCATTTCCGTTATAAAAGATTGTAATAGCTGATCGCACTTGTTGCTTTTTCGAGGATGCAATAGGGTTCCATTTAGATCACCTAACAATATAATTTGATGAGATTCAGAGTATGTTGAGATGATAGAATTAATAATATTCAGGATTCCATATAATCTATATGCGAATCGTTTGGGTTTAGATGGTATATATGTGGCAATAATGCATATGTTGCAAGCTAGGATGCGTAATCTCAATGGCTAGAATTCTTTCGTTTCCCTCATTGATTTCTTTTATCTTATGCGATAAGTGTTTTTCCAAGCGATAGCAAGTCCACTCTTTCCCCTTGGCAAATTAAAGTTTTGGATATTGTCATAGGAATCGCTACAACGTACAGCATAATCCATATTTGGAAGAATTTCACCTTTGATTGTTTTTGACATTCGTATAGCCGTGCTCTTGTATGCAGATAATATCAGAGGATTTTTCAAGACTTAATAGGAATTAAGAATTTCCTTTCCCTTCCATGTTGCAAGACAATTTATATTTATGGGAAGTTTTGCGGACTGTCCGTCTGTTACATCATTTACTTGATGAGAACTTCATTTCCCTCGTCTGGTGGAGGATTTGAGCTTAGTTTGTGCAGAAAAGGATACTTCTCATATTCTCCGCTGTTTGCAGACGTTATTTTCCCGTTGTGGATTGACGTTTTTTGAAAGGAGATGGGTATGTTGATCTTTTAATTAGAGATATATTTTCTGCAGATGAGGAGCAGGAGCCATCAATCAGGATGTTGCCTATATCTGCTGGGGACACAAAGGTTGAGTGATGTGTCATATTTGTTTGGTCATTTTTGTGCTGTGAAGCAAGAGGTAGTTCTTTCTCTGAGATCTTATTAAATCTAGTGTTTTAAAAATAGCTTGACTTCCTAGGTGTGTTTTACCGTTATTTTGCCTTTTATCAATATTGTCATTTGGATGGTAGCTAGGTTGTAAGTTCACTGATGGAGGTACTACACTGGGTTTTAGAGTGTGTGAATCCATGTTGTTTGAGCTATTTGGATATGTAGCGATGCATTTTGATTGAACTACTAGGTTGTGTTCTTGTAGGGAGAATGCCTGGTGGCCTCTCTGTGTCTGTTGCAGATGCGCAGTAGACAAAATTGTTTGCAGAAGTGTAGCCAATAATGGATTTCCAGGATGAGCAAGATTGTGATGTTGAGTTTGCATATAGTATGCAGGTGATGGAACAGGAGGCACCATACGAGGGCTCCTGGGATATGCAAAGTTTTGTTGCGGTGTCTGCATATAATATGCTGGCGGAGGAATAGGAGCAATACGGCTAGGATACATGTTCACCTGAGGAATAAAAGTTGGGGACGGAACAGAAAATCTTGAATGCATCAGAGAAGGAGGTTGGCTGAATGGAGCATTTGTTGTTGTTGTTGCATAATCATTCTGGTCTGTTTATTCATTTTCATTGAGTTCATGGTCATATTTTGCCAATTGTTCTCAAGCGTTGTTCTGTTATCTGTCCTTGAATATTAACAAGTTGCATGTTTAAATTTTGTTGGAGGTAGTTGTGCTGGGGAGAACGAAGATTTCTCTCAGCTAGACTGGTTGTTGGAGGTAGTTGTGCTGGGGAGAATGAAGATTTCTCTCAGACTGGTTGTTGGAGGTAGTTGTGCTGGGGAGAATGAAGATTTCTCTCAGACTGGTTGTTTGAGGTAGTTGTGCTGGGAAGATTTCTCTCAGACTGGTTGTTGGAGGTAGTTGTGCTGGAGAATGAAGATTTCTCTCAGACTGGTTGTTGGAGGTAGTTGCGCTGGGGAGAATGAAGATTTCTCTCAGACTGGTTGTTTGAGGTAGTTGTGCTGGGAAGATTTCTCTCAGACTTGTTGTTGGAGGTAGTTGTGCTGGGGAGAATGAAGATTTCTCTCCGACTGGTTGTTGCAGTTGTCTGCTGTGTTGTCATTTGTCTTCCTTTGTAATTTGATTGTTGATTTTAATTAATTGATTTCGCTCTCAAGCTTTAAGATGTATGCCCTTTCATCACTGTTTTCAGGAACATATATATTAGATACACTGTTCCCAGCTGTTTTCAGCCTTGTTTTGTACTTTTATGTTGTTCGTCTTCCCCAGAGCAGCACTACCGTAAATTTCCTGTGTATTTGGGAGTGATGTTTTTTCTCTATTAGCTTGCTGGTCTTGACTATTTCTAATGCTTCATCGGAGTAAGTATTTGTTTGCAATGTGTAAGTTCATAATCTAAGTTCATATCATAATTAATAAGAAACATTGTCAGGATGATCAATTTTCTGACGCCACCTCCATTAAGCTGTTGGGAGCCTCGGTGGCCGAATGGTATAAGTAGTTTACTATACTGTATTTAATAGCCAGTCAACACTGATGCTGAGTTCACACGTAATTCGAATTCGATTCGCATTAACTAATTCGAATTAGTTTAATTCGCATTCGAAACGTTTCTTCTTCTTCTTCTTTTTCCAGGTAAGGAACCGGATTCAATACTGAATGTTCATGGTTCCGCGCGAAAACTTTACGCAGTGTCGGGCAACACAGAAAGCTTTCTCTTGGCTATTTACAAATACATTTAAAACGTTCGCAAAAATATACAATTAAAATTATTTACAACTGGGTTTTCCTACTTCCTTTCAGAGCATGCCTTCAGGGCAGCTCTGAATCCCTCAACGGTGTTGGTCGCTGTAACTGTTGTTGGTAGGTTGTTCCAGTCCCTGATTGTCCTCGGGAAGAAAGATTGGCCGTAAGTGTCTGTACTTGTTCTTTCTTGGAAGAAGCGGTTTTTACCTCTGGTCCGGTTATCATTCGGTGTCAAATATTGGTGACGGTCTATATCTGTAAGATCATGCTGGATTTTAAATAGCATGCATAATCTATTTGTTTTCCTCCGTTCTTCGAGACTTTCCCATTTAAGATTTTTAACCATATTTGTGACACAGCCAGGTGTTCGGTCTGTGTAGCTGTTATTCACAAATCGTGCAGCTCTTTTCTGTACCTGTTCAATTGCCTTGATTTAATTTTGGCGGTTGGGTCCCATATTGTGCTTGCGTATTCCACTGCAGGTCTTACCATGGATACATACGCAGCTGCCTTTACAGGTTTTGTACAGCCTTTGAGGTTTCTACGTATAAATCCCAACGTTCTGTTTCCTTTGCCTACTGTATTGTCTATGTGTTCATCCCATGTTAGGTTGTTGCTGATGGTTACTCCAAGATATGTACTTGCTTCCTCTGTGTCTAGAGTATGACCATGTAGCTGGTACGATGTTTGTACCACTGGTCTATTTTTTGGGGATATTCTGATGACAAGGCATTTTTTGGCATTAAAACTCATCTGCCATTTGTTTTCCCAGTCTTCCAATGCTGTTAAGTCCTTTTGAAGTAGTTCACTGTCAGCTTGGTTGGTGATGGTACGAAAGAGTAGGCTGTCATCCACGAACAATTTGGTCTCTGATGTAGATGCTGTTTCTGGCATGTCGTTTATGTAGGCCAGGAACAGTAATGGACCAAGGACTGTGCCTTGGGGTACACCAGAGAGTACTGGTACTTGTGAGGAGACAGCACCCTCTAATATCACGCTCTGCTTTCTATTATATAGGAAGGAGCGAATCCATTTATTGGTTTTGGGGTTGACGCCATAGTATTCCAGCTTGTGTAGGAGGCGGTGATGTGGTACCTTGTCAAATGCTTTTGCAAAGTCTAGCAGGATGATGTCTACTTGGCCGCTGCTTTTTAATTTTGATGCAATGTCGTTGATGGTTACGATTAGTTGGGATTCGCATGATCATCTTTTGCGGAATCCGTGTTGTGCATCAGTTAGTATTTTATTTTTGTCAAAGTGGTTCATGATGTTGCTATGTACAATATGTTCTAAGACCTTACACGTGATGGAAGTTAGAGATACTGGTCTGTAGTTAGATGCTAGGTGCCTTTCGTCTTTTTTTTTTAAAGTGGAACTACATTGACATCTCTCCAATCTTGCGGGACTTCACCAGTGTTCAATGATGTTTGGTATAGGTCTGTGAGTATCGGAGCAAGTTGTTCTGCTGCTGCTTTCAGTATAAAGGCTGGTATTGAGTCAGTAGCTTTATGCGGTTTCAGGTTTTTTAACAATTTGTGGACTCCGTTGGTACTAATGTTTATGTCCTTCATGGTGTAGTATGGACTTTTTCCTTTATCTGGAAAGTTATTTAGGTTTTCTTTGGTAAATACTGACTGGAATTGGTCGTTTAAAATGTCAGCTTTGCTCTTGTTGTCACTTTCCAGAAATCCCATTTTGTTTTTTAACGGTGCCACTCCTGTCCATTCTTGATCTTTGCTTTTGATATAAGACCAGAACTTCTTTGCATTATCTCTATAGTCTGAACTGATCTCTTCCATATATTTCTTGTTGGCTTGCCGGACCTCCCACTGTACTTCTTGTTGTAGTCTTTTATATCTATCTTTGTCTCTTTTCTTTTTAGTTTTTCTAGCCTTCTTGTGTGCTTTCTGCTTTTGGTTTATTTTGCGTCTAATGGTTGTATTGATCCATGGATGAGTGTTTCTTCCAAGGGTCATTTTTGTTGGTACTCTTTTCTCTATGGTGGTTTGTACAGCTGTTTTAAATGCCTGCCATAAAGACTCAACGCTTCTATCTTTGATGTTTTTGAAGGTAGTTATAAAGTTTTGTAGGTCTTCCTTTATATTATGTATTTCAGCTTTTTTCCATAGAAATATTTTTCTTCTGACTGGTTTAGGTTTAAGAGGTTTACAAGCCATATCTAGGAGGACAATGTCATGGTCGCTGTTTCCTATTGATGGTAAAGGTTTGCATCTTAATTTAAATGAAGGATGAGAGGTAAGCAATAAATCTAAGGTATTCTCTTTTTGTGTTGGAAAGTCCACAATTTGTTCTAGCCCATTGTCAGCTACAAGTTCTAAGAATGCCTGGTTAGTTCTGGTAGGATACTGTCTATGGTCTATAGTTTGTTCTGCCCAGTTGATATCGGGTAGGTTGAAATCGCCACCAATAAGGAATATGTCTTTTTGATGTTTTGCTCTGATGTTATTTATTTCGTCTTTCATTTTATTCAAGTAGGTGTCATCTGTTTTATCAGGTGGTCGATAAAATACACCTATAAGTATTTTCTTTTTTCCTTCTAAGTTAATAGTGCCAGTCAGTAGTTCTATTTCTGTGCTTTTTATGATGTTACCCAGCTGTAATGTTTGTTTAGCTGCTACGTCCTAACGTCAATTTTAATTCGAATTACAATGTGCGTCAAATTAGGAGATAACTGTATTGTATTTTAAGCTCCGACGGCATCAATTTGGGATTTGATGGTCGCAAATTAAGTTTACTGGCGACGCGTTAGCGGAGACAGTAAACGGGTATTTGCGACCATCAAATCCCCAATTGATGCCGTCGGAGCTTAAAATACAATATTGTTATCTCCATTCTAATGAAACTGACAGAAAATTACGTTAAAACATGTATTTAAAATCTGTCATATGCCGTCTGCGCTTGCGCGTATACATCCCATAGCATCAATTGTCAATTGATGCCATGTAAGAAAGTGACGTTATCCAATCAAAATGAACGTTACAAATGTTGTTGCATTAGAATTCGCTAAACGACGTTAACTTTTAATTCGTATTCACAAAAGCGTATTTCTAATGCGAATTAGATAATTCGAATTAGCCAATTCGAATTAAAAAGAAGAGTGTGTGAACGCGATTTGCGAATTCGATTCGCATTCGATGAATTCGAATTAAATGTCCGTGTGAACGAGGTGGTTGTGAGTTCTAACCCCGCTCCGATGAGGGTGCACTCGACTCCAATCTTAATTGACTAGGATGTCAGTTTTCCTATCGAAGGTCGGTGGTTTTCTCCGGATACTCCGACATCCACTAATAAAAACTGACCGCCACGAAATAGCTTAAATGCAGTGCTTAAAGTTGGCGTTAAAACACCAAAAATCAAAAATCAAAATCAAATTTTCTGAAGACATAGGGGAAGAACTCTAAATAATACGGATGAAATATATTGGGTCTATCTGGTAATTGACTCGTAAATTAGAAAAAACACTAACCGGAAGTATTATTCTGTAAAAACACAGTCACATGATGTTGAAAGTTTGCATGATTATTTAAGGGGAGTTTTTTTCTGTTTTATAGCGAATGTCATTTCATGATAATGCCTGGAGTAGACGATGATGCAATTCGGAATACGGGTGGCCAAGTCGATGGTACAGTATTTCCTTTGATATTAGCAAAGAAAGGGATTTTCCAGCTGGCTCCGCCTCAAAACCGAAATGTAAAATGCATTCAGTTGATGTTCATCCGGTTGCAGTCTAGTCAAATACCTATTACCCTAATTTTTATACTCTCACATATTAACAAGCTTTAACTCTGGTGGATATTTTTCATAGGCTTTATAATATTCCAATAATACCACAAAAAGTGATGACAAATAAAAAGTAGGCATGCAATGCCAAAACACATGATTTGGTGATCATTTATAAGCTGAATGGTATTGGTCTTTCATAAACCTTATTCAGAGGCAAAATGATGAATATCAACATTATGCTACATTTTTTTTAAGCGATAAGTAGTTATATAATGTTTGACAGACATACATGTAACAAAAACATAAAACAGACACACAAGTGTGACGGAATTGCTTCCCTTAGAACATGTGTTAGATACTTAGATACAGCCGTTAGCGGTTGAGCTAAGGAAGTACTTCTGTAGCTCAGTAAGTTAATGCACTGTCTAGTAACACAGAGTCCTGGGGTTCAAGTCCTGGTGGAGACATGCGATTTTGCAAGTAGAATCATGCTCTCCGGTTACACATGCAAACATGTCGTACATACAATGTATGCAGAATGTTTGGTAGAGAATTTACTGGAGAATATTTATTTGAGATGTGGTGGCATGCTGTCTTATCATCTTGGAGTTTTTATTGTGTGTTTAATTTGTCGAATTGAATAGACAACTTTCAAATTTGTTGCTTTTCTGTCAAAAACTTTGGTTTTAATGAACATTCGTGTGCATTTAGAGGTATTGTCACTTCAGTTTCTATGTTGAGCAACTGGTTGAAAAAATCAAAATGCAATATTGCATGAATTATTTAATTGGCCAATTAAAGTCTTATAATTGAAAAACAAGCACTGCTGTCATTAGGAAATTGTGATTAAGTATTTACAGAACAAATGATATATCTACATGTTCTAGTCATGCTAGTTTGTCCTGCGTTAATGATGATCACAAAGATGCTTGATGAACTTTGATAGAGTAGGTATACAGGCAATCCCCTTGATCTGGATAATGACATCAGAAATGTGTACAAAATTGACAAACTTTTCAAGTGAAGGACACAACTCAAAAGTGGTCTATTGATTTGATCCTTTTGTAGCTTTCTTTTGATGTCATTTGGCAAATGCACATTTAAAAAAAAAATGTTCCTGGATAAATATGTTGCATACATTTACAAATAATGCTCAATTCAGTTCTGTTACACCTCCGTTGACCATGTTGACATTCAAGGAATATATGGAACCATCAATTAAAAGATGTTAAATATTATTACAAATCTATATCACTCTAATAAATGATTGCCAATGAGACAACTATCCACAAGAGACCAAAATGACACAGACATTAACAACTATAGGTCACCGTACGGCCTTCAACAATGAGCAAAGCCCATACCGCATAGTAATCTATAAAAGGCACACTTTATTTTGAATTGAATCACCATGTGTTTATTTGAGTTATTTGATCTGTTTAAGACTTGGCCTGTACACTTTATTTTGAATTGAACCACCATGTGTTTATCTGATTTATTTGATCTGTTTAAGACTTGGCCTGTACACTTTATTTTGAATTGAACCACCATGTGTTTATCTGATTTATTTGATCTGTTTAAGACTTAGCCTGTACACTTTATTTTGAATTGAACCACCATGTGTTTATCTGATTTATTTGATCTGTTTAAGACTTGGCCTGTACACTTTATTTTGAATTGAATCACCATGTGTTTATCTGATTTATTTAATCTGTTTAAGACTTGGTCTGTTCACTTTATTTTAAATTGAATCACCATGTGTTTATCTGATTTATTTGATCTGTTTAAGACTTGGTCTGTACACTTTATTTTAAATTAAATCACCATGTATTTATCTGATTTATTTGATCTGTTTAAGACTTGGCCTGTACACTTTATTTTGAATTGAATCACCATGTGTTTATCTGATTTATTTGATCTGTTTAAGACTTGGCCTGTACACTTTATTTTAAATTAAATCACCATGTATTTATCTGATTTATTTGATCTGTTTAAGACTTGGCCTGTACACTTTATTTTGAATTGAATCACCATGTGTTTATCTGATTTATTTGATCTGTTTAAGACTTGGCCTGTACACTTTATTTTGAATTGAATCACCATGTGTTTATCTTATTTATTTGATCTGTTTAAGACTTGGTCTGTACACTTTATTTTAAATTGAATCACCATGTGTTTATCTTATTTATTTGATCTGTTTAAGACTTGGTCTGTACACTTTATTTTAAATTAAATCACCATGTGTTTATCTGATTCATTTGATCTGTTTAAGACTTGGTCTGTACACTTTATTTTAAATTAAATCACCATGTGTTTATGTGATTTATTTGATCTGTTTATGACTTGGTCTGTACACTTTATTTTAAATTGAATCACCATGTGTTTATCTGATTTATTTGATCTGTTTAAGACTTGGTCTGTACACTTTATTTTAAATTGAATCACCATGTGTTTATCTGATTTATTTGATCTGTTTAAGACTTGGTCTGTACACTTTATTTTAAATTAAATCACCATGTGTTTATCTGATTCATTTGATCTGTTTAAGACTTGGTCTGTACACTTTATTTTGAATTGAATCACCATGTGTTTATCTTATTTATTTGATCTGTTTAAGACTTGGCCTGTACACTTTATTTTGAATTGAATCACCATGTGTTTATCTGATTTATTTGATCTGTTTCAGTCAGGATCCTACTTCGTCAAAATTATCTCCCCATTACACCAGTTCATTTTCACAATCGTAGAAACGGAAGCCATTATAGGGATGACGCGCTACCAATTTTGCTCTTGGAAACCGATAAATTTATCCATATTGCACCATTACGATCCTTATATGTCAGTTGTATTTTTCAAAGACAAATGTATCAACTAGCTAATGAGCATCAGTTAATAATCTTGTCTGCATTGATTCAACTTAAAACTGTTGTCTGATCGGTTGTCAGGTGGAATTTTCGAAAATTCATAAACATTTAAAAAAATTCTAAATAAATATTTCGTGGAAGGGCAGACTAGATTTTTTTAGTGTATGAAGACTATAAACTCTATTTATCACACACAAAAAATTGGAATTTTTCGAAGATATGCATTTTCATCATCCAACTTGAAAGACTGTCGTCAAGTACTTTCAGTAAAAAAATAGCCATTCGAACACACCTTCTCTGTTTTTGTGACTCATTAGATAGGTATTTCACTTGACCTATATATTTCATCTTTTAGTTCTGTGATTTTTTTGTGTTATAACGTCAACCTGTAGCTTTAATGTATAAAAATGATAGAATTTGAAGCGAGACGATGTATGAAATATTCTTGCTTTGTATGATATCAAGACAAAATACTCAACTCAAAC